>PJEM01001738.1:15515-282180 GCA_004023845.1 Helogale parvula | reverse complement strand
TGTAAGGCTTTAAGCTTAGTAAAGCTGATGACAATACAACGTTGAACCGGTGTTGCCACCTGAGTGTAAATTCCCTATAAATAATTAAAATGTACAGCAGAGGAGGGAGGGGGGACAGGAAAACCAGGTGAAGGGCACTAAGGAGGGCGCTTGTCACAATGAGCCCGGGCTTTGTGTGGACATGTTGAATCCACTACATCAGACACCTGAAACTAATATAACACTGTATGTTAACTAACTGGAATTGAAATACAAACTTAAAAATACATAGCAAAGAGTTACAATCTTTTAAAGGCATATTTTGAGTTATCCAGAATGCTAACTGTATCATCTAAGTATCGTGCAAGTTTTAATAACCAAAAATCTCTGATCAAGTGCACTAAATACTCATTCTACCTTCGCGGTCTAAGGCAGGAAGAGGCCAACTTTCCTGTGATGTAAATAATATTGAGTTCAATATTTTCAGCTAATATTTTAGGCTTAGCAGGCCGCATACCTCTCCATACTATATCCTTCTTTTCTTCTTTCTTCCTTTTTATTTTATCAACACTTGGAAAATGTAAAGACCATCAAAGCTCACAGACCTTAAAAGAACGGGGACCAGAGTCAGCCCACGGGCTACAGCGTGCCAACCCGGGTCTCAGAGAATCTTTCAAATTGATGAATCCTGCCCTCAACTCGGAAAGGATGCAAAAGTCTAAACTCATCGAAAAACTTTTCAGCCGCTTGGCATTTAAAAACCAATAAACTTTGGGACAGCACTTTGTCATTCCTTGAAGCATATAATTTATCAGACTGGAGGAAAATATATAAGGATCTAGAAATATGCAGTGGGTGATGCGTGAACGAACACTCCCCTCAAGTTCACTATTATGGGGTCAGAAGTGTAACTTATGAAGGATTTTATGAGGAGAATAAATATATGTGGTCCTCACTAAAACCTCACCTTTCAAGAAACCTAAAATCAAGGATCGCAAGCTTCTACAGCAACTGAATAAGACTGTATATTTCAGGGCAAAGGTTTTGTTTAAGACCAAAAAAAAAAAAAAAAAAAAAAAAACGTGTCTGTGACACACAGCTCTTGTCTAAGTAAGCCTTGAAGGGGCTCTCAGTGTACTGCTGACAAGTCCCCTCTGTGGGAAATCATCTGAGAAAAATGAAACACATGAATATCTCCCCATGTGAGAGAGATCTTCTTTTCCTAAAATATAAATATCTCTGCTGCAATAGAAACATACTGATTTTTTCCTGACGCTGATGTCATAAACCTGTGATCACTACAATCACTTTTCTCTAAGTGGAATTTTATTTCTTACTAGATTTTAAATTTTATTTTCCCCATGCTAACAATTTATATCAAAATATAGAAATAGATTTTCCATTTTGCAGCCGTGAGGTGATTCTCCAGGCCTGGTTACACTCGGTGCTGAGGCGGGAAGGAAAGGAGTGCTTTCATAAAATACTGCATCTGTTTTCTCCAGACCTGGCCCTGTCACCTCACCTCTCTTGTCTCCATCTTTATCTGGCGACAGGAACGTGTCCTACAGGACCCAGCTCGGATAGCGCCTCCTGAAGGGAAGGACATTCCCTGACCGCACTCCGCAACCGCCCCCCTGCTCTCCAGGGGCCTCGGAACATCCCAGACTTATTCTCTCCACACACCTGAAATGCCTCCGTTGTGTTTTTAATCAGCTGCCTAATGACACTTAAGAAGTATGTTAAGTCGGCTTTGAAGTTGGCCATCAAACCTCCAGTCCACCCCTCTATGAGATGTGATGTCCTTACAAGGAGTTTGGTGTTCACGGAGTATCTGTTTATGACCTTGTTAAATGAATGAATAAAAAGCGTTTCCTAACTCCCACCTGTTTATATTTCATAGTTCTTGTTATTTCTGGACGTACCAACAGCCAGTTCAGTAACCATCCATAGTAAATTAACCACATTTGATAATATCTCAGAGGAAAAAGAAAAAAAAAGAAGCATCCTATTCTGATTCAAGACCCTAGGCTAATCAACAAAGTTTTCCCAGAGGCATAGGGACATCATTATAAGTATGGAAAGTGGCCAGAAATCACAGAGATCATGCAGAAAAAAGGAAATGGTCATGCAACCATCATGTCAGAAGCAGAGAATAAATGCTGAAAGAAAAGTGAAACTTCACAGTCACGCACACACATCAAATCTCAGACGGTCACATGGATAATTCACTGGAACTCTGCTAAAAACATCCCCTTTATGGATTATAAAACTTGGCAAGCGTGTCGTGTAGGAAATACCAAACATTCTACCTATATATGAACAGTGATACTTTCTCCAGATATTTCTGCTCTTGACTCAGTTAAATAGGTCTTCTTTTTCATTTTGCCAAAGTTACACACAAAATTCAGAATTAATTTACTGAAGAACCATTAATTAAGAATTACGATGTAAGAATAATAATTTAGAAAAGCAGTAAGATAAAACGTTTTAAAATCTAGTTCTTTGATTTCTTCCCCTTCGTTTCTTATGGGGATCACATGACGATGGTATTCTATGGGGGTTACCCTTCGTGCTCCACGGCTCTCAGCCCACCCCAGCCTCCAAGAGTCTGTCTTTTTAATGGTTTGTCTCCCAAAGCTTAATCCTAAAGTACTGGATCCCTCTCTCCCTCCTTTCCTTATTTCCTCCCTCTTGTCTTGCCCTCCCTCCCTCCCTCCCTCCCTTCCTTCCTTCCTTCCCTCCCTTCTCCCTCCCTCCCTCCTCTCTCCTCTTCTCGGCTTCTTTCCTTCAGTCCAGCACTTTAAAGTAGCATGTGATTCTTCTTTGGCTCACACTGCAATTCCATAAGGTAACTGCTCGGCTCTACACAGTTATCTGGGACCATCATCAACATCTGATTTTCAAGGCCACCACAGGTACAGAAGAGAAAGCACGGAAGAATGAACAGGTAGGGTTAAGATCAGATTTAGAAACAGAGGATATCACTTTGGCACACATCCCACTGGTCATGTTTCTTACTGGATTTACTTAAACTTCCATGTTGGAGACTGGGAAACATAACACAAAAGTGGAACAGCTCTGATAAATGCATAACACGGTCTTTGCCACAAAGGGGCTACACGATGTTCATGCACTTCTGAAATGTTATGCTTACCTATATCATGGCATTTATTATACTGAATAATAAAACTGTGTCTGACCACTTGTTGTTCTCCCAATAAGCTACTGATTACGTAGGCATCACGAAGTTTTTGTTTTGTTTTGTTTTTTTGCAAACTGAGGCATAATTTACAAAAGTAAATTGCAAACATTTTAAGTGAATAGTTCCATCAGTTTTAAGAATGCGTTCACCCATACAAACCTCTCTCCACCAAGATCTAAAATATTTCTATTAACCCATAAACCACCCTTATCAGTGTCCTTAGTCAATACCCACCTTAGTCGATTCCCAACCCTATGCAAACACTTTTCCAATTTCCATCACCAGAGATTAATTTTGCTTTTCCTTATACTTCTTAATAAAGTGATCAACCCTTACCTTCGCTCAGAATAAGATTCTTTTGTGTGTATCCATGGTTTATTTCTATTGCTAGACTATTTTATTGTATAAATACACAACTGTTTATTTAGTCATGTTTCTGTTAAGTGACTCAAGGGCACTTTCCAAGTTTGACGACTATGAATGAATTCGCTGTGAGCATATGTGTAAATGCATGGGGGAGAATTTCTGAGTCACAGAGTAGATGCATGCTTAAATTTGTAAGACATTGCCAAACGTTTTCTTAGTAGTTATAATATCACACGTGTAGTTAATATCGCATCAGAGAAATCTCTGTTGTATATTCTCTTTTTCTCTACAAAAATTTTATTGACCTTAAATGCATTATTTTAGGCATCTATATTATTTTTCTTTCTAAACTTCCCTACGTTTTTTCTGCATCTTACATATCAACCCATAAGAAAGGATGAAAATAATGAGATAAATATTATCAGTTGCCCTTTTTTTGGTCAATATTTGAAATAAATCTATAGACAAAGAAAAACAAAGCCAATATTATCAAACTTGACCACGTTCAAATACAACATAAATGACAGAAGTTTGGAGATGGAAATGTTTGAACAAATGTAGAAGAAAGGACACAGTGGACACTAGCCATGACCTTCACACAAGTCAGGAGATATTACCTAAGTTCCACAGAATGGCAAACCCACTAACTAGTATTAAAAGAACAAAATTAACAAAAAAATTTTAGATATTTCTAAAAGTAGCCCAGCATAGGGGAGAAGTTCACTAACTACAAACCGATCTATCACAAAGTCAGTAGTCCATAGATAATTTCTCAGTAGAGTCGTTAAAAAAATACTGTATCAGTTTATAGGGGGATGGAACCAGAGAGGAGAAGATATTGAATGACAACCTTTGCTATTTAAATGAAATTCTTTTTGTAATACTTGATTTAAATTATGTATCCATATGCCACTTTGATAAAGACAAACCATAATACTTTCTGTGAGGTTGTGTTTAAAACTTTGTTTCTAAGATTCTTGGTATTCTACTGAGATGGAGAAGACACAATCAGTTGTGAGGTTCATCTTGTAACAATAAAATCTAGCCAGTTGCTTGAAGCAGCGTACGACTCCTGGTCCAGAGCCCAGAAAGAAATTTCTCGAATGAGTCTCTTGTAAAAGGAACCGTGCTACACAAGGAACACAGTGCTGGATGGCACATGCAGAAGAAGGTAACAAGGACTCTCACAGCGGTCTCTTCGGGGTTCCTCCAGAGCAGCCCCATGGAGAAACGCCAAAACACAGTTCAGGAAACAACTTTACAATGGTCATCAGGGCTCTCAATGCAGGTATTGGCTCTCTGCTGGCTGGCTTACTCCAGAAATAGTTCAGAGTATCTAGAAAAATGAGTGGACTACACTGCCTTCAGATTCTCCTCTATAAACACTGCTTATCTGCCATTTCAATAGCCACGAATCTGAGAATATACTTAGATGTACCCAGAGTGTATATGTTTCTAAATTTGGAACCAAATGCTTTCATAAACATGAGATGAACTTTTATTCAGGGTGAACATCAGTATGAGCAAAGTAAATTACTATTTTTAAACTCTGTATTTCAAAATGCATAATTCTTCATTAGGATAGCTTTATGCCAGGAGAAATTAATAATTTTGATGTCAAATGCATTCTCTGATTCGAATATTAATAATGTCTCTATTCTTTCCCACTTTAATGTACTTACACCTCCTACCATTTTTATACTCCATAGCAAGATTAATACCTGGTAATATTTCTTTAAGATACAGAGAAAAGGTGGAAATAACAGACACTTCCTTTGTCTACAAAAGCTAATTTTTTCACAATTTATTTGAATTGCACCTTTCATGAGGGAAAATAAAAACAACATTTTACATTATATTTCTCCATTTTGACTAGTTCTAGTTTTCTACCCCCTTCCACTACAAATTTCTCAAATAAATGGGCTGTGCTCTGCATTTCTCTCTTTCTCTATGCACTAAAGCTTTAGCATTTGCTCCCTGCTGTCTTATCTTTTGAAAGAGAAATCAAAAGGAAGGCTGAGGATTATCCAATAAATTTTGGTCATTTGATTTTTCTTCAACATCCTCCATAGTTAGTCACCTTCTCCTTGAATCTTTCTTATTTAAGGATATTTTTATTTTGCACATCTTATTTTCCCTCAAATCACTTCTTCATCCTCCTCACTGGATTTCTAAAGATGTTCTGCTTTCTCCCTTTCACACACGAGCCTTGAATCCTAAGGCCAGGAGTGCATTTTGCTCTGTGTGTGTCCTCCCAGTGTTTTCCCACCCAGATTTATACTCTGGCCTCCTGGGAGCCTCGCCCTCTGGCACCAGATTATGTTCTGCCAGCGGGCATGCCTACAGATGGCCGGCTCTTCTTAGGGCGCCTATCTTCTGTGGCCCCGGCCCCCGTGGTCTTTGGTAATCCTCTTTCTCTGTTTGCTCTGTAGCCCCAGGAATAGTAATGGCTTCCCTGGGTTTCAAGTTCATGAGTATCTCATCATTCCTTGTTTGTTCTCTTAACTCTAGCCACATTTCTGTTAATTGTCTCTTCACTGAACTCTATCTAGGTAAACACTTTTGACTGTGCCATCTGCTTCTGATCAGAACACTGACTGGTACGTGTCTGTACAAAATCCCTGCCATGGTCTCTGACAATTTTATCGCCAAATGTCACTGGAGTATAATCAGTTGGACATATGTCCCTGTAGGGACCAAGGGCAGACTGCCCCAAGATGGGCCATTTTGACACAAAGATTATTTTGGGTTTGAAGTAATCAAAACCCAGCAGATGCAGGAAAAGCTCTTGGCCTCCCCCTCAACTGCCTACACGTACATTGGAAAGGCGCCTATGCCAGGAAGGGAGTGGTTATCAAAGAAAGCCTAAGAAACTCATCTGCCTAATAGAGAAAACTTTGTTTTTCCAAACAGCTCTTTTACCTGCCCAGGGTCTACCTCCCGCTGTATCCTTAGACACTCCCCCAATCCTTAGCTCTTAAAAGCTTTAGGTTGCTCATCATCTCTGGGATTTCAGGTTGTCTGTGTGGATTTCAGCTCTGTGTGTAGGTACACCTATTAAATTTGATTTTTCTGTTAATCGATCTCATGCTGATTTGATTCTAAGTGCAACCTGAAGGACCACAGGGCAGAGAAAGGTCTTCCTCCCTAACATGTGGTGTGGTTGGCAGTATGCCTTAAGTCTCTGGACACTGCTTGTCTGGGACAAGCTGAGCTGAGAAATCGTTGGGACATCTGATGAACAGCTAACAGAAGGTAAGATTTCATACCATGCCAGCCTCCCAGAATCTCTATTGTAAGGACACAGGTCTGAACCAAACTGACTCCATGACTGCTTCAAGTTTCCCCTCTGACCTTGGAAGCCTAGGTGTCGGTTTCTCAGAATCATTAGACAATAAAAGGGCACACATTGCCCAAGGCAGGAGGGACAACCCTTGTAACACCCAATCAGGGAAGGCCAGCTAACACCCTTAACATTTCTAAGGGCAGGCCTAGAGATAGAAGCTATAATCACCTATTGCTTGAGGCTAGTCACGCCCTACTTGAGGGTCCTGGGTCCACTCTGTAATTGGTTAATACTCTAAATATTGTGATTGGGTCCCACTAAAAGTATCAATGTATATGGTTAAAGTTACTGTCAATAATGATAGGCTATAATGATTGGACCTCTGTACCTGTGTCACAATTTCCTGTAACTCCCACTTCCCAAACCCATAAAGGCCCTACCCACCCTTTGTTCAGGGCTCTCAGCATGGATCCACTGTGTTGGTGAAATCTGTGAGCCTGAGTTTAGGCCCGGGGAGCGTAAACCCGTAATAAAGCCCTTTGTGTGACTTGGTCTCCCTGGTGGTCTCTGGTTTTTGGGGATGATAATGAAATCTTGGGCATAACACTATCTGCAGAGTCCAAAGGAGTAAGAATGGTGGGAGCCCCTTTCTCTCTTTCTAAATTTAGATTAGCAGGAGAACATAACTGTGGGACTCGCTCTTTGGGCCTAGCAACTCTTTGGTTGGATTTAGTGAGTTACTCTTTGTTACTGATCCTTTTATTTCCTCCCAAAGATGGTCACTGTTTCTCTTGGTCTGTGTCATTCATGGTGTTTGCCATCTGTTGTTAAGGGACCTCTTAGAAGCCAGAGCTGCAAAACTGGTGGGCACTGATCTGGGAAACAAAGGCAGAATGAAATGGCAGATAAAATTAAATTTCCTTATAACCTGCAGCCCGTTGGCAAATGCTTGAGGCTGGCAGAGTAAAACATTCTTCCAGGAACTCTCTTCTGCCTTAATGCTAATGCTTTGCTAGAGGGAAAAACAACTTTAGCTTGACAATAGCTAGGCCTCTGGGATCCTGGATCCTGTGAGCCTTCTTCAGCATACGAAAATCTCACTAGAAACTTCCCCTGGACTTCACCTCCCCCAACACCATAGTATTTTTTTACATTATGTTTTTACATTTATTTATTTTTGAGAGACACAGAGAGACAAGAGTGTAAACAGGGGAGGAGCAGAGAGAGAGCTCTCGCTCTCACTCTCTTCTCTGCCCAGGCCAGCTCTCAGAATCCTCAGGTTGTTTGTCATAAGAGGTTCCACATACAGGAAACGTTGCCAACTTGTTAGTGCTGAAAAGATCCCTCCAGTATCACTTCGCCTGGGTCACAGATTTTCGCCTCTGGTGAGCAGAGGTGGTGAGGGGCCATAAGGTAAGCTGAGGACCCCCTCCTCAAGTGGGGTATCTGAGACATTCCTCAGGCCCTCCTGGCTGCCCATGAACAGAGGAAAGGAAACACATGGTTAACTGACAGAGATGGCAGTCACAGGACATGAGTCTCCATCAGTTTACAAATGTCTTAGTAAATTACAAGAAAAAAGGTAATCTTATCAATAGCCTAATTTTCAGAAGACTCTGGATTCAGTTTCCTGAAGCGCTAACATCACTCTCCCCTCTGTAGTTATGTGGGGGACAAAGGCCAGAAGGGAGGCAGGTAAATTAAATTTCTTTATAACAACCAGCAAATACTTGAGGCAAATACAGAGCATAACATTCCTCCAGGAACCCCTTCCTATCTTAATGTTAATATCCTACTCTAGCTGTAAGATTTAATAGATGGAGGCAGAGACGAGAGGAAAGAGGGAGGCCAAGTTATGGAGCCAAGAAAGCCTTTATTTGGGGTCCGCAGTCTCCGGGCGGGGTTCCGTGACCCGAGTAGGGGCTGAGTCAGGGAAGTCGCACCCAGTTTGGGAGGTGCGGGGGTTTTTTATGGGTGAGGGGGTTCTGGGTTTGGTCTTGGGGGGCAGATTACCAAGTAAGGGCATTTTAGGGTCATGGCGGGACAGGATAGGTTGCCTGCCTCATTGGGGTGGGGGAAAATTGGAGCTTCATGATTGGCTGTTTCCAAATGGGGCAGGACATTCCAGGTCTGCAGGTGAGGGGTGGGGGTCGTCGGTGCACAGTGTTCTCCTCCAACCCCCAGAGAAATGGCCACTTGGTCCCCATCCCAAGGTGACTACCAAGGTGACTCTAACACTAGCTACCTTAGCTGGAGAAGAACAAGGCTCCAGGCATCTTAGGAGTCCTCTTTAGCACTTCAAAGTCCTTTTGAAAGCCTTCCTTTTGCCTTCACCTCCCCCAATTCCATAGAATACAATCACTCTTCACACCCCCAGTGCATTTCTTTCTGCCCAGGGGTCCTGTCCCCAACACTTTAATAAAATCACCTTTCTGCACCAAAGACATCCTCAAGAATTCTTTCTTGGCTGTCAGCTCTGAACACCCTCTTCCCATCACTCCAAAACCCCATCAGAGTCACCTCACAATTTTGTGGGGGACCAAAGACACCATTTTCACGACACTATCCTTCTTGCCTGTGCAATGAGGGTGTCTGCTTTCTTAGACTGTCTGGGAGTAAACTTCTGGATCACGGGCCTGGACGACCTTTGCCCTCCGTGTCTGCATCCTGCATCTTCTGTTAAGCTATTAAGGCTTACTAGTTTGAGCCACTATTAGATACTGCTCGTCCACGGCCAGACGACTGATCCTCTAAATTGGCTGTATTTAAAAGAAAAATAAACTTCACAGAGAGCTCTCAATTGTTTTACTAGTATAATGGCTAGCCTTAGGGACTCCCCTGACAAAATAAAATCACAGAAATTAGACTTAAGTTGAAATAAATGTCCACATCCAATGTAAATTTTCTTTAAAATCTGACCTCGTTTACCTGTTTAACTTAGCTTTCCCTATAAAATTTACAGGCAGCATTCAGGCCTAACCTCTAGGTTCACCGTGTCCAGGGTGCTCATGTGAATGCTGAAAGCCAGGAAATAATTTATCAAAAGCACCTGAGATAAGAGACTCTTCAATATGGAGAACCAACAGAGGGTTACTGGAGAGGGTGTGGGACGGGAATGGGTAAAGGGTAAGGGGCATTAAGGAATCTACTCCGGAAATCACTGTTGCACTATATGCTAACGAACTTGGATGTGAATTAAAAAACAATAAATAGAAGGAAAAAATCACCTGAGAATGGCAATAGGCTTGCTGGCTCCTGCCTTCCAGGGAAAGGTCATACCAGCTTCAGCTTGGGCATCGTGTGTGGTATCCTCTGAGGAGTTAGCCCAGACCCCCCACTGCAGAAGCATTCCTGCCTCATCTCCTGGGTAGTAGCAAAATCTTTTAAATGGTAAAGACTTTTACCTCTACTTAGAAAAGATCCTATCAAATTTAGAGATTAAACATATTAATGAAGTGGGGGGGGCACCCAGCTGGTTCAGTTGGTGCAGCTTGATCTCTGGGTTGTAAATTCTAGCCTCACGTTGGGTGTTGAGACTTCTTAAAAAAAAAAAAAAAGAAAAGAAAGATTAATGCCTAATCACAAACCCCTTTCAGAGGAACCAGGACCAAAAATATCTCATAGGCCCTCCTGCGAATGATCTCTGAAGGGCCAAAATTCAAGTACTAATAGAAGCCAAGGTTGAATAATGTACCCAGAAAGACGACTTTTGTTGAAATGTGTTATACAGGTTTTACAAAGATATAAATTTTTTAATTATAATTTTAGTTAAAAATCTCCATAATATAAGAACTAAATTTAATTTAAAAAGCAGGTCAATCAATCACCTGACGTTAAGGTTGTAATCTTATTCTTTGGAGAATTAAAAACAACTATTTTACAAATCAAAATGCAACTCTCAAATCAGTCAAAGCCCACCTATCTCTACCCACCCCCAAACCCTGTCTATTCCTCGTACATTGTTTCTAGAGATTACAGAGGATCAAGAGACTGGAAGAAAACTGTCCTGTGCTCAGGAGAAAGGAAGGCGAATTTTAAATCACAGCTACTCTAAAACTCTGAGGGAATTTTTGTTGCATTCTTTCTGTACCTTGAAATTATAAATCTTATATCTTTAAAAAGTATAAACACAGCCCCCAATTTCCCGAAACTGAAGACATAAAAGGGAAAAGGCTTTACAAAGCAGTATAAATTGCTACAATGACTTCTGGGTCCAGACTCTGGCACCTCTCATAACAGAGGGATGGCACCAAACCTTCACCTTGACGAAAATGTAGATGCTTTCTCTTTGCCTTGTGATGAAAATTTCTACCCCCATCTTCTCCAGAACCTGGGAGATGTGCTTAGAAATAGAATTAGGGATAACCTTAGGGAAAAGTTTTTCACACACCACCCAAAACTGGGGAGGCATTTTGAAATTGGGCCTGCATTGTCATTTCCGCAAACAAAGCAAAGTCTAGAAGGCTGTTTGCATCTTGTCTGTGTATGTGTGCCCATACATGTTATAAACGTGAAGTAGTTCTCTGCCTCCAAACGGTATTGCTAAAATTCATTTGTCAAAGAGCTCTACTCAGCTGGTATAAAGGTAATAAGCACATACAAGAATTGGGCATTCCAAAACTGAGAGATAGAAACTAACCAAAATGTTTTTTTAAGTTCACATGATCTGGAGAAATATTCAGTACTAAACTAAACACTACTGGTTTAATTAAAATAAAATTGTCTTTAGAGTTATGCATTAAATGTAAGACTTCTCTTTTACCTTTAATGAACGTGGTATGGTTTCTTTTCTCTGTTCCAAGTTTGTCAAAAAAAAAAAAAACCCAAAATAAAAAAAAAATTTGATCGTTGACTTTGTCTAATGCCTCATAAAGTTTTGTGGGTAATCTAAACATGATTTTTAAGAACAAGTAGATTAAATAGTTGTAAGTAAGATTAAAAGATTTATAGGTAATTTTCTGGATGGCTTCCAAAATGTTTGGTAACCTGAAATTTGGGAGTTTTGCTGAGTTAGACAATGAGCTAAATTTTTTAAATATCTAGATCATTTCCAAATAAGATAAAATAAAAAAAAAAACATTAAGTACTAAACATAGGTTTATCTATTGTTGTCTTACTGCAGAGAAACTAAAGAGAAGTATAGGTCTGTGAACTTGGTTTGTGCTTTATTTTATTTTATTTCAATTTTTTAAAAGATTTAATTTTTAAGTAAGCTTTACAACCAACGTGGGGCTCAAACTCAGAACCTCCAGATCAAGAGTCACTTTCTCTGCCGACTGAGCCAGCCAGGCGCCCCAGGTCTTTGCTTTATTTTACAACTTGGTGCTATTAAAAACACGTTTTTAGAATCATGAAACGTATTCAGCAATTTGCTAATCTAAAAAAGTACTGGGTAATAAACTGTTCACAATTGCTTACTATTTAGTTTTCACTAGAAACTAAGGTTTCTAAGAGTAAAGAATTCTAATAAATGCAATTAAGATTACTAGAAACAAGGTAAACACCTCTGTATGCAAGCAAAGTAAGCTATACGTTTTGGGGGAAAAACATGAAGAATGGGAATATGTTTTTGTTGACAGAAAAGAAAGTAACACTGTCCTAACACAACAGGCCATCCAAGAACTGGGAAATAAGACACCTCCATCTTCGACAAAGGGCCACTGTTCTGGGACAAGAGAAGCAGGGAGTATGGCAGTATTAGTACATAGAAGTGGGGAGCCCCAGAAGAACAACGGAGACCCAAATGAGCAGGACCCCATCAAGTTTTACTTAGCACCCCTACGGCTGTAAAACTAAGGAGCATGACAAGCCAGGTGCACTTATCAAAAATTACACCTGTTTCTTTTGAGTCCCCACTGTCTCCCATAGAAGAACCTCCACCTACACCTGTGAATTTGTGGAAGATCTAAAGCTGCTGCTCCAAAGGACCAATAAATAAAATAAAACTCAATGAAGCTTTTAAAGTTATTTATAACTTTATCTTTAATTGTGTATACCTATCTCTAACAAAATCAGACAGCCCAAATTATTTTTGCAGTGGGCTCAACTTTATGCAGAGAGCTTAAAGAAAAGTCCACGCTGGGTTTGTGGCCACCTCCCTTCATCCAGCAGTTCAATCTCCCTTGGAGCGTCTGTCCATTACAGGGCACTGAGTCACATTATTTACACCAATACAGTACCAAGCAAATACCAGCATATATAAGGTTTCTTGTTGGCCTATGGTAAGGACCATGTGGAATTCTCCAGGCCATACAAGGCATTTTTCCTACCCTAAGACCATCAAAATCATAACTAAATATGCCAACTCTCAAATGAAGATAAGGAAGCTTTGTGGGGAATAAAGGTTTTTTTTAATGTTTTATTTATTTTTAAGAGAGAGAGAGAGAGAGACAGTGTAAGCAGGGGAAGGTCAGAGAGAGAGGGAGACACAAGATCTGAAGACAGGCTCCAGGTTCTGAGCTGTCAGCACAGAGCCCAACGTGGGGCTTAAACCCACGAGCCATGAGATCATGACCTGAGCTGAAGCCAGATGCTCAACTGACTGAGCCACCCAGGCGCCCCTGTGGGGAATAGTTAAACTTAATGATATGAGATATGCTAATGATGGCTATTTTCAATTATGTGGCTTACTCCTACTATAGGCCAATTAAACAAACAAACAAACAAAAAACCCTCTTGTATTAGAAACAAAGAAATCATACCTATGATGCATGGCCTAATGCCACCCACAAACTAGAGTGACTCCCCCCAGAAGCTCGTGTTCATACTATTGTTCTTTTTTTTTAATTTTTTTAATGTTTTATTTATTTTTGATACCGAGAGAGACAGAGCATGAGAGGGGGAGGGGCAGAGAGAGAAGGCGACACAGAACCGGAAGCAGGCTCCAGGCTCTGAGCTCAGAGCCTGACACGGGACTCGAACCCACAGACGTGAGATCTGACCTGAGCCGAAGTCGGAGGCTTAACCGACTGAGCCACCCAGGCGCCCCCATACTATTGTTCTACAAGCAACCGAATGGCTTGCAACTGACTGGATGACTCAACCTAGCATCAGATGGCTGGCTCCCAATGGAAGTCAATGGCTCTGTGGCACCAATTTGTGGCCACGCCCCCCCCCCCCCCCCCCCCCCCCGACAGAACACTGTATGCGAGGCTTTTCCTGGATGCAAGGGAGATGGTGTAAAGAAATACCTATGTGTCCAAATTATCTCCCCTTACTTCACCGCTGAACATGATCAGCCTTCCATGATATGATTACCAGTTAATCATTTTTTTTTGCCCCAAATGAGAATAGAAAACACAACTTGGCACATGGAGGCCCTAACAAACTATCCACACAGCCATTAATGACATGTGCATGGGCTCTCCTTGTTAAATCTGAATTACAAACCAGGATGGCCTCGGAGGAGGAAGCTGTGCTATTACTGAGCCTCAGTGCTGCGTATACATCCCAGATGACTCAGCTCATGTGCCCCAGGTTTAGCAGACCTGCAGATCCAAATTAAGGCAGGATTTGATTTCTCTAGTTCTCTCAACGACTGGATTTCTTCCTGGTTTCGTGGAAATGGATGGTCTTCGGTGGAAAAAAAAACTCCTACTAACAACAACAGTAGGTCTTCTCACTACAGGGACTACTGTTGCAGCATGTTCTGCATAAACATGTTGGACGAATTATCTGAAGAGCATCCTATTCTTATGATGAGATCTCAAAGGTGCCTCTGAGTCAGACAACCTAAGACTAGGAGCCCTTCAATTAATCAGAGAGTTCGAGTTTCTTATGCTTCCCAATAGACAGGGTCTACAATCCCGTTCAGCTTGAAGAAGCTACCGAAAATGAGATCTTCACCCCCAACATCCTTTAAGACTAAGGAGGATAAAAATTCCATATTGAGGAGAGAGAAGAAAACGAAAGGGCTCCATTTTTAGAAAGGCTCCATCTCTGCTGTTTTTCTGTGTTATGTTCTATTTACTCATGTTGTATATTTCATCTTACATCTGAACAAACCAAAGCAGCTATGTTCTAAGTGGAAAGCAAGAAACTTAATCATTCTATGAATTTTGTCCTAGGCCCCCCAAAACCTGATGAGATCTAAGAACTGGATTCCAAACATGTTTCGCAATGTTAGCTTCCAACAAACCTCGGCTGATGCTGGCATCAACACCCCCTACAGTCACAGTCAATGATTTATAAAATAACACCTATTACTCACCTGATACTTGCCTTTGATTGGACCCTGTCCTAAATTCCTGAAGGAATACTGACCCTTGATACCCTTTTAGTATAAGCCCCTAACCCCAAGTGACAGACTGGAGTCACTCTACTCTCCTTTCCAAATCTCCCAGACACTATGCCCTGTGCTCTCTCCCTTACACTACACAGTGAACTCTGTTTTCACTTCCTCCTGGCTCACATTTTATTTACGTTCTGCATGAAGCCAAAACCCTCTCGGCAGCTCCTGTGGGACCCCTCTGGGTCCTCGGGCCTGGCCTGCTTCCCTCACTAAAGTGAGACTGGCTATTTAAAGAAGGAAAACTTGGACAAACTCTGAATGTAAACAGGACAGTGTAAAATATTTATGCAGAAGGGATCTTTAGAAGGGAATTTTGTGTGCCGTCAGTACCGCTTAAGATTAGAATAAATTTAAGAAATATAAATTTACTATAAAAGATACACTGGTGCAAAGTTAAAACTTTTGTTTTCTCCTTGGTGTTTTGAACAAAGGTGTTTTGAACTACTGTTTGCTCTTAAATAAGAAATTGTAAATGTTTTTATCTTTAAAGTTATCTGACTAGAAAGCAAGCAAGAAAGGATTCTGTTTTGCCAAAATAACTTCCTGTGTTTAAGGTTACTTAAAAACAACAAAACAACTCAGTCCTAATATTAAAAAAAAAAGACAATTTTATTCACAGCTGTGTAACTTTCTCTATTTGGCTTTGAAATATTTTATGGCCACTTTAGTTAAACAGATAATTAAATAGTGTTTTATAATGTTCTGTGATCCTATTTAATTAAATGTTCAAACCTTTTGATATGTTCTGACATACTTCCCAAAATCAAATTCTAAAATGGCATCTTTTGACCACAGTCTACCTGAGATGTTCCAGAGAGGTCCAGGAACATTTCAAAGATTTTATGAGAAACTAATTAGACTTACTTGGGATGTTAAATTAAATTGTCAAGTAAATACTAAACCTTGCTATATTATTTGTATAGGTCACATTTACAATACGTGTTCTAAAACTGTATAAAACCCCCCAGAAACCTGATATTCTGGTACGTTATTATCCTGACATGTTGTACGGCACAGAAGTCCTCAAATCCCTGCCCACCGCATCAGAGTGAACTCTAGTCAAATCTTTACCCACGGCCATTTTTAAGCCTTGTCATTCCCAATAACTGTTCCGCTATGCAAATGTGTCTCCTCATCAGTGAGACCCCTAGAAAGAACTCTCCGGGACCGAGTTAAGGTTTCTGATTAGCCTTAAGATCATAAAACTGAACTGGGTAAGGATTTCCAAAACTAGTGGAAAAAGCTAATCAAGCAAAATAAAAATCATTAACAGGGCACTGAGTGAACTGAGGAAGATAATTACAATAATTGTTAGGACTTTCTGTTTTAACGTTCCCAACTTTTAAAAAAAAGTGTTGTTTTTTGAGATCTTACAAACTCTGTTCGCTTAAGCTAACTGACCTATAGCAATTTGATAAGTGATACCATTATAAGCATGATATACAGAAACATGTATCTTTTTTCATACCTGAACCCTCCAGAATTAAAAAAAACTCAGTGAGTATTCTTATATTTTTATGGCAATATGTTAAGGTGCATAAGTTCAGTGAGAATCTGTTCTCCTTGTAGAAGGATAAATTGAACACAGTGATTATATTACCAAGGCCTTAAATAGAATGTTCTTTCTGAGACAGACACAGACTCAGATATGATCAAATAGCTTTAAGGAACTAAGTGAACTTTATGCAGAGAATAGAGCCTGTTGGAAATGTTGGCCTGACGCATTCCTTATAATTTCCCGTAGCCTTAATAGGTGAGTAGAGAAGGTCACTTCCTGGGAGGGGCAAGAACCTCACGATAATTTGGAACGAGATGAGAAGAATTCGCCCAAATGTGCAGGTAGTGCACGTGAATCTAGAAATTCCTTAGGAAAAGTTCCAGCAAAGCACACTGAAAAGAACCTATATGGCCAATCACCATCCTTGTTGTGTTCACGTAAATAATTAGGCCAAGCTGTGAACACTACATTTACTTTGCAACCAACGTTAGCTCGGCTATCTGTGGTAAGGACAGGGGTGACTACATAAGAGAAAAGAAAGTTTCAATACCATCCTTGAGTAAGTATTAGATTCTAATACTGTGTATTGCAAGCTAGACAAGATCTTGATTTCTAGCATGTGGCTACAACTCTCCTAATTCCTGGTTAATTTTTCTTCCACCTTTCAGAGTTGGAGGCATTCGAGAACTAAAACCGCCCTTTGCTCTGAAGGCTGCACGCTAACTGCCAACGCGGCGTTACCTGAAGAGAAATCCACAGGCTGCTCATGCACAATCTTCAGGCCCGCTGTTCCGTGGGCAACATCTCCAGAGACGTCTGAACTGCGATCCGGGAGAAACCTGTCAGACTGCCCCTGCCTGTTCTCCCTCTACCGAAAGGCGCTTCAAGCTTGACCTCTCAAAGTCTTCTCCTCCGGCTGTCCCTAGAACTCAGAATTTGATTTATATTTTGATCTAATCACCAGCCACTGTTTTTCTTCTGTTTGCATAGAAACACCTCTTGCCTGATACCTGATTTCTTGAACCACAGGCCTAACTTTGGAAACATATCTGCATCACCACCTCCTAAAGTGAGTTTAACTGAGCGGATCTATTATCAGAGCGAAGACGGATTTAATAAGATGGAACAATTTGCCAGCTCATCTACTAATGTGTAAAACCTGAGAAAAGCTGAGGAAGGAACGACAGAGGGCAGGGGTTGGCTGCCCCACGATGGGCCACTTTGGCGTAAAGATTATTTTGAGTTCAAAGTAATCAAAACCCAGCAAATGCAGTAAAAGCTCTCTGCCTCCCTCTCCACTGCCTCCATTTACAGTGGAAAGAAGCCTCTGGCAGGAAGAGAGCAATTAGCAGACTCAACTTTGTATCCTCAGACCCCAACCCTCTCCTTAGCCCATAAACTTCATGGTGCCTCATTGTGTCTGGAATTTCAAGTCTGGATTCCCTGCAGATACACCTATCAAATTTTATTTTTTCCTGTTAATCTATCTCATCAGTTTGATTCTAAGTTCAGCTAGAAGGAACAAAAGGCAGAGGAAGGAAGGTCTTTCTTCTTGACATCAGTCTAGAATCCTCCTAATTTTCCCATATCTTAGTTTTCCTAAAAAATTTGGGCTCTATTATCTTTATCTTCCCCTGGGCTTTTTTTTTTTTTTATCGGATACTAGTAGTTCCTTACATTGATTTCCTTTGGATTTCTAGATCTGCTCCAGGGGTTAGGCCCTCTTGTTTCACACCTCAGATCCTGCATGGTTTCCCAGATTGCCCTCCTGTTTTCAGTCTCACTCCCATATGGTATAAAATAGGTTATTGATCATGTCAAAGCATCCCTAGTCAAAAACTGAGGGAATTCCTATTTTGTAATAAATACAATCTGAATTCTTTACAGAATTTGCTACTAACAGCTGTCTTCCTGTGGTCACACAGCACACTTAATGCTACTTGTTCGTCCCAGAAAAGCTGTACCCTATTTTGAAGGATTCCGCTACCATATTATGCTAAAGAAATATGATTTTTTGCAAGACCGAGATATGCAATTTTAAATGCACACTTTAAAATATGCTAATCACTAATAATCAAACTATTCTTTATTCTCAGCACATGCAAATCATCTAATGTAGATAGAGAAAATTCAAGTTAAAATCATGTACATATAATACTTGAAAGATAACTCAGACTATTCTTACTTTTTGTACCTTATGAGAATAATCAAGTTAATAGCATAAAAAATAGTTAATTTTTTAAAATTTATCAATAACCCAAAAAAGAGGATTAATGAAGTATTTGGCATAGGGTATAAGCGATCATGCAAACTGCCCAAAATTGTTTACTGTTTCCTATGAGCCTTTATTTTCTTTTTGAAAATGGGTAATGACCATGTCTAATGAAAATGTGTATAATTTAAAGAAAATGTCCAATCCTAGCAGTCTAAGGTGGTTGATCAGATAGCTGTATCTGAGCTATGAGTACAGCAATCCCCTGATAAATTTATTAGTCTCATTTTAGAAGATGAAGAAACAAAAAACAAGTTAAATTAAGGACAGAATTTTAGATAGATCGACAGCTTAAACACTCATTCACCGGGGTAACCGACTTTCAAAGATCCCTATTTGCTCTTAGCAACTAAAAGTAATATGCTGTATGAAAGGAGATAAAAAGATACACTTTGTGGAGATCACATTAGGCTGGCCATAGCTAATGGTAATCAAGACTGTTCTCGACCTGGCCAAATAAAAGTAAAGATCATGAGAATGTCTACTTTATTATAGGTAGATAAGAAATGATTCATCTCTACCAGGTTTAGCTCCCCCCACCCTTGTTTTGGTCTCTGAATGTTAACTAAGCTCTGAATCTTCTCTGAAGACAGGGCACATTATACTCCCCTACTCTAAAAACGTTCTGCCTTCTTTCATGACCTTGATAGAAAATAATTAAAAGGGAATACCTTCTATATTTCCTATTTTAAATAACTGTATATAGAAAATATTCTTCTGGGGATGCCTGGGTGGTTCAGTCGATTGAGAATCCATGGCTCAGGTCATGATGCCAGGGCTGTGGGATCGGGTCCCACGTCGCTCTCTGCACTGGGCATGGAGCCTCCTTGGGGTCCTCTCTCTCCCTCGGCCCCTCTCTCCTCCTCATGCACTTTTGCTCACACTCTCTCCTCCTATCTCTCAAAAACATAGTCTTTTCGATAGCCATTCCTGTTGATAAAGTTAATAAGAATTTATTTATTAATAAAACCACCATCATGATAAGAGATGTAAGCATTAATCTTTTACTTATAGATACTATCAGATAAGTTACTGAAGATAGAATGATATAGACAAAATAGTTCGGAAATTTAATTCTATGGATTTTGAAAATCCTGCATATACTTTTCAAAGGGCAGATTGACAAATATGTGGGAAAAAATCCCATTTTAGGACTTGAGGCAAATCATGGTGGATGTCTAAAAATTGGTTTCCAACACTGCATTCTGAAAAGACAGGGCAATTCAGTTACACTAAATAATAATAAAAATATATATAAGCTCTGAAATAAAGATAATTTTAATCTTAATTCTGCCACCACCTAGTTGTGTAAACATGAATAAACTCAAACAATACCTGTACAGGAACAAACACCACTGTGGCCAAACAAAGAAACAATGGTTGTTAAAACTACTGAGAACAGGGATGCCTGGGTGGTTCAGTCAGTTAAGCATCTGACTTCAGCTCAGGTTATGATCCCAGAGTTCGTGGGTTCGAGCCCCACATCCGGCTCTGTGCTGACACTCAGAGCCTGCTTCCAATTCTGTGTCGCCCCTTCTCTCTTTCTCTACCCCTCCCCTCCTCATGCTCTGTCTCTGTCTCTCTCAAAAAGAAACAAATGTTATAAAAATAAAAATAAAACAAAAAGACTGCTGAGAACAAGTTAGTTATAAAAACATACTAGATACCAAACTTGCAGTGTGAAGCTAATGTAGTATTTGGAGGGGAAAATTACAAGATTATCTACAGCAGAAAAGAAAAAAAAAGAGTAAAAACTAGTGACTTATGCTTAAAACCTCAGAAGTTAGGGGGAAAGATCAGAATAATAAATTCAAAGAATATGGAATAAAAAAGATTAAGGATCAGAAAAGAATTCTCTATATAATAAGTAAAATTGAAAAATCTCTGGTGACACTGATCTCCCAAAATTATCAATATCAGAAGTGGAGAGGGGACATTATATGAGCCGAGATTATAAATAAAACCATTATGCCATAAAAAAAATAGAAGAAGCCGTATACCATTAAAATTAAAATGGAATGGTCACCACACCAGAAAAATATAACCTAACAAAGCGACTTAAGAAGGAATATAAATCCTTTAAAATGTTAAATCAATTCAAAACCTTCCCACTTCTGGGAGACAGTTCCCCGTGGATTGCACAGTTTCTGCGCATCTTGTGAAGTTTCCGTGCTGGACCATCCTTGCAGGCGTTGGGGCGGGGCGGGGCGGGGGGGGGGGGGGGGGGGGGGGGGGGGGGGGGGGGGGGGGGGGGGGGGGGGGGGGGGGAGGAGGCTTGTACCACGAGCAGCTGGGGAGGAAGATCTGTCGTTCCTTCTGGGTAAGGGGCAGGTTTGTGTACAGTCTTACAACAAAGACAACATCTCTTCTGGGACAAAGGCCAGGCGGGTGTTTCTGCTACTCGTAAAGAAACAAGGTTTCTGAACCTTTGATTTCCTCAGCTGTGTTCCAAATCTCCTGCATGTGCAACAAAAATATGGGCCCATGTGCACCGTCCCTTTGGATTTTATGGGGCAAAGGAAACTGACGTGAATATGAAACTCATAAGTAAGAACAGGACAAAACGAAGCTCTCAAAGTTCCAAGTGCTAATGAAAACGCTATTCAGGCAAACTAATCCGTGGCTGGTAAAACTTAAAATGGTGCAGCCAGTTAGGAAAACCATTTGGCAGCTTCTTAAACATACCCAGCAATCCCAGGGCTCATGAAAAATGAAACTCTATCTTCACATGGAAGTCTGGATGTGAATTTTTAGTGGCAGCTCTATTCATAAGCACCCCAATCTAGAAACAGCACAAATATCCATCAATTGATAAACAGATAAAATGCAGAACTCCCAGAACCCACTGCTCAACTGACTTCCTTCTATGACACATCGAGAAGCAAGTCCTACTTGGACTATTTTCTTTCTTCTCCATCTTCCCTATTTTCCATTAGCCATGTTTCCATAAGTGCCCTTGTATTCTAATTCTTTCCTAAAATTGTCCCTGCCTCAACTTTATTTATTTCCTGAGAAAGGAAGTGTTGGGGGGGTGGGGGCAGGTAGGAGGAAGGGCAGAGAGAAGGAGAGAAAATCCTAAGGCGGCTCCACACTCAGTGTGAAGCCTGATGTGGGTCTCAATCCCACAGCCCTGGGATGACGATCTGAGCTGAAATCCCGAGTTGGATTCTCAATTGACTGAACCACCCAGCATCCCCAAAAGAATATTTTCTATATACACTTATTTAAAATAGGAAATATAGAAGGTATCCCCTTTTAATTATTTCCTATTGAGGTTGTGAAAGACACTCAACTGACTCAGCCACCCAAGCCCGCCCCCCCCCCAATATTTTAAGTGAAACAAACGACATGTCCTGATTTAGAAGGGAAAAGGAAGTCATAGAAGAAACAAAAAATATTTTTTAAAATACTATTCACAGGGCGCCTGGGTAGCTCAGGCGGTTAAGCCTCCAACTTCGGCTTAGGTCATGATTTCACGTTTGTGGGTTCGAGTCCTGCTCAGGCTCTGTGCTGACAGCTCAGAGCCTGGAGCCTGCTTTCGATTCTGTGTCTCCCTCTCTCTCTGCCCCTCCCTGCTCATGATCTGTCTCTGTCTCAAGAATAAATAAAACATTAAAAAAATAAAAATAAAATAAAATCCTATTCACTTCTGTAGTTATAATACTATATCCTTCTTTATTCACCTCCCAAACTTCTTGAAGATGCGACTTGAAAAGGAGCCGCCCAAGGGTTTAAGTCTCATTACCCATTGTTTCCTGATTCTCCTATAGATAGATAGTTTCCTGAGTCGCTACAATGAAATTCAAGTTCCTTAGTCCTGGTAGTCTGCAGCTGCCCTGGAGCACATGGCATCCTTGGAGTATCTTCTCTGCAAGACTGTGACCTGGTTTTGATTCTGGGACCGGAATCCCTTCCATCTGCCAGTGTCTCTGACTTCCTCTCAATCTCTCTCTCTTCTAGGAGGTCTCATTCTAATCCAAACGTTAGAGACTGATTTCCGTATCTATATCGTCAGTCGTCTACTGGATTTTGAAATCTAGGCTGGAATTTCCAGCTGTCTGAGTGACATCTTTATTTGGATAGCTGGAAGATGTTCCAAATTGAAAAAGTCTTTGCCTTTTCACCACCAGAACATGTCCCTTTTCCTCTTTGTCCCCAAACTGTGTGCTGACACTGCCATCCACCTGACGCCCCAAGCCCAGAATCTTCTGTCCAGTGTATTACAGTTCCTCTTCCTTTCTCACATCCAGAATATCCTGGTGGTCCTGTCTCTCCAGTTAGAGCTTTCCAATTCAAGTGGCCACTGTACTTTTCCAAGCCCTTATCTTCACCCTGAATATTCCTGCAGGAATATTCTCTCTGCTTCCAGTCTCCTCCTTCAATTTACTTTAGATACCACGTGAAGAAGGATCTTTCTAAATTAAAATCTCATCCTGTGAGAGCCTAATTACTTAACCCAAAGTATAGATGCAGGATGCCTTTGTTCGCACACTGCCAACTCAATAAGTTGAAAAGAATAATTTGTACAATTATCACCCTTTGTTTTGTTTATAGGATGTTAAATGATTCACTTAACAGATTCTTTTCAACAAATTAACAGAATTGACTTAGCTGAACAAATATGTTTGTTATATTAGTGTCCTGCATATAATGATAGGTTGTTGGTGATGAGAACCTGAGAAAAGGAGCTGGCTAGAGCCGCTGATTCAGAGAAAATCTATACTGCGGTTTCCATCTGTAACGCTCTTCTCTAACGAGCGATGACCCACTTCTCGGGGAACGTGATGACTTTCTGGAGACTCACTGTTCTCCCCTGAGCGTATGAAATTTTTATTTGCTTTCTGAACTGAATAATTTAAAGCATCAAAGAGATGACCACCACTTCAACTCCTGAACACATTTTCCTCCACTAAGGGGATGGGAGCGGGGACGTGGGAGGGAGGGCACGCTGAAGATAAATAAGTCCTGTGATTTAAAGATGTGGGACAGGAAAATGTGACAGAACAAGCTCCGTTTTGTTTTCCTCCCCAGCATGCTGAGCTGAGACAGGTGCGAACCTGCACTACTTTTAAGGTTTTTTTTTTAAATCACTGAGTCAAAGCTAATAAGCAGTGGGTTTTGTTAGCCAATTACATACCACTCGAGATTCTGGGGGGAGGAAATGGAAAGCTTATTCTGAATCTGGCCTTTTGAGTATAAAACAAACATAAAAACGAGCCTTACTAGCTATGAGGTTACTTTGAGAGTAAAATGGTGTTATTCAAGTCTATTTTGCTCAATTTGTCCTTGAGAAATATCCCATGTTATTATCTAGGGGAAAGGCTAATAGCATGGCAACAACCTGGAAGGAAATAAAAAGTCAAAGTAAACCTCTAATGGAAAGTGGACATAAGAGTAAACCAAATACTTGAAATTGTGTGTTAATTTCCATATTTAATAACCATTATTGTAAGAAAAAAATATTTGTAGAATTAAATACATAAATATTATGTAAATAAACATCTAAAACACTTTATAAATCTTATCAGAAGATTAAATCGATGAAGCCAGCCACGGATACACATAGTGTGGTTTTCAAAGTGATTTAGACTCAGTAATATTTTGTTACTTTATTAAGCCAACATAAAATCAGACTTTGGGCTCTAGTCATTTTACTTAAATAGTTTTGATATTAGTATTCTACTGTCATTTTTCTCTACACAGAAATTATCTATTTATGTTTCACATAAACACTTACACATTAAAATGCTTTCATGTATAGCTTTGGATCCTATCTTCAATTTTATATCCAGCGAGAATCTCCAAGCACCGTCAATACATTTGGGCTTTCTAGCCATAAAACCCGATGATGTCAAATAAGCATATACATAGAGCTATCAGAGGTATATACGTGTCAGAACTTTAAATCACATGGCAGTCTAAAAGTCTGCCACTGGGGCGCCTGGGTGGCTCAGTCAGTTAAGTGTCCGGCTTTGGCTAAGGTCATGATCTCACAATTCGTAGGTTCAAGCCCCGCATCAGGCTCTGTGCTGACAGCTAGCTCAGAGCCTGGAGCCTGCTTCTGGTTCTGTGTCTCCCTCTCTCTCTGACCCTCCCCTGCTCATGCTCTCTGTCTCTAGGAAATAAATAAAAAACATTAAAAAAATAAATTTATAAAAGTTTGCCATTTTTTGCCCTTTCCTTAAATTTTGAAATAATTTTAGACTCACATGTGGTTGCTAAAATAGTATAGGAATCCTGTGTACTCTTTCCCTGCTTCTTCCCATGAAAATCTCTCACATAATCCTGTACAATCACCAAAGCCAAACAATAATGAACCCTGTCACAAAATTATTAACTTTATTCTGATTTAATTAAACTTATGCATACTGTCTTGGTGTTGTGGAGAGGGTGAGAGGAAGATGCAGGTTTTATCACTCATACAGATGTGTGTAACCTCTACCAAATGCGATGTGACACTTCTATCATACGGAAGTAATTTTCTCTTCCGAAGTTACCAAGACCAATCAGTGAAATATCCTTAGAAAGTCCAGTTTTGCTTTCATTTCTGAATTTAATCCTCACCATCATGTACATTATTTTACTTCTTGCCACTGATGGCCTACTCTGTGGCTGTCACTGGATGCAATACTGGACACCATGAGTTAAGAACAAAGGATAAAGAAAACAATTGCGACCGTACCTAAACACGGAGTAAGTTCTAGATGAGACAGAGTGTTCCCCACTGAGTGTAAAGTGGATCAGGATCGGAGATTAGGGCACCAAAGAGGAGCTACAACAGCCACTTCTCTCCGGCTGAGCCTCACTGACTATACATGTAAATTAGAAGACCTAACATGGGGAGCGGGGAGAAACGCTCTTGGGAGCAATGAGCTTTTTGGCCATTTTACTGTGAAGCCTGAACAGCTCTGGCATCAGGAAGACCCAAGTACTCTTCCAGTGGTGATGGAGGAATTCAGAAGCACCTGGTGGGGACCTGAAGTCCACAGAGGGCAGAAGCCCACAAGTCTTGGCAGGTAACGGGCAGTCATAGAGAAGAGGGGCAGCCGTGAGCACGACGGACTGCGTGAGGGCCCGTGCTCCGGCCTGGGGATACGAGAGGTCAGCAGTTGCTGGGAGGGGAGGGGAGGCGGCTGTACCAGGATCCCAGGAAGGATCCTTGTTCTCATGGAACTATTTTGTATCCATACTGCACCAACCAATCATCTGCTCCTAACACTGTGCTATGGTTTTGCAAGATGTTGCCTTTGGCAACAACAGGATTAAAAGGGGACAAGGAATCTCTATTTATTATTTCTTACACATGATCGTGAACCTATAAATACCTTAAAATAAGTTTAAACTTACAAAAAAAAAATTATAAGCTAAGGGTCCTAACTGACCCTTAGAACTATCAAAATCTTCATCTTAGAGTGAATTCATTTATTTTTTTCCCTCAAAATGATATACAATTTCTAAACAACTGTTGGCATATGTCAAGGCAGAAAAACAAATATGAAGTTGTAAGCTTCTTCCTCAGAGGTTGAACATACCAGATGCCTTCCCCGTGTTCATATCAGTCTATTTTCTCTTTTAATACCCCAAAAGTAAGATAAAACGATGAATATCTCAACACTTTCATTCGTTTATGTGAAAGTTTATCACAAGGCAAGGAGCCCTGTCCCCGGAACGGCAACAGTCAGACATCTGATAAGTCTGTGTGAACTGTCTCCACAAATGACTACACATTATGATTAATGGATCTCAATTTCACAAATAAAAACTAGTAGATTCTGTCATGAAGAGTAGAATCACTGAACACCAAATACATATATCAAATACTAATTAGAAACATGCAAAGTGACCATCACCAGGATGTCTGATGAATATAATAAAGTTCTTTGATTAGAAAAATAAACATAAAGCTCAGGAAGAGTCTTATCTAATGTTTTCCAATTTGAAGGGGAAAATGGGGAAATTCCACAAAAAGTATTCTTAAATCACCATATGTTTATTATAAATATTTTGGGGCACCTGGGTGGCTCAGTCAGTTAAGCCTCAGCTTCGGCCTCAGGTCATGATCTCACAGTTCATGGGTATGAGCCCTGCATTGGGCTCTGTGCTGACAGCTAGCTCAGAGCCTGGAGCCTGTCTTCAGATTCTGTGTCTCCCTCTCGCTCTGACCCTCCCCTGCTCACGCTGTCTCTTTCTGTCTCTCAAAAATAAATTTAAAAAAACACAAAAAATTTTAAAAAATATTTTTCTATGGATAAAGCAGTAGTTTATTGTATGTTTTATTGATGAAAATATGTAAACAAAAGAATCTTCCAGAGATTTTACTGGATATTTATGTTAAAAAAAGAAAGAGAGAAAACATACAACTTATATGTTCGCAGATAACCCTAAGTGCTTCTACACAGGGAAAATCTAGGCCACTGAAAAATTTTTCAATAAAATAGGGAGAACTGGAAAGTCAGCTTTAACATGATCAATTTATGGTTATTTTCTAAGGGGCAGTAGAGTATCCAAACGTGTAATTCTGGAATAGTGGACTTGTTTTAAGTGAGGAGAGATCTAGCAGTAGTTGTAGATTGTTATTTCTGAGCTCTCGCCAGAGCCAGACCAAGGGCTGGCGGGGGGTGGGGGGGTATGCAAGGCAATGGGAAGCTTTATTTCCCTGTAGTCAAAGATGCTGTTCCAATGGGATACTATTTGTATTTCTGGTCACCAAACATTAAAAAAGAAATAATAGAACTTTGGAAGGTTAGAAAGGGCAGCTGAAATGGTCAAAAGCATATAGAATCTTCCACATACAAATAAGGGGACTTTAAAATATTAACCTCAGTACAAAAATAAGAGAAACAGGAAGAGAAAATAGCGTTGCACATCCATATATAACGCACCATTAATACACTGGCATCAACTCTGCTGGGGTGCTTTTCCTGAAGCTTCTATAGGTCGAAAATTCATCTATGCTTGATGAAGCCAAATAAGATACTGTTATCAAACATTCAAGGTGTGAGGCACCTGGGGGGCTCAGTCAGTTAAATGTCTGACTTCGGGTCAGATCATGATCTTATGGTTCATGAGTTCAAGCCCTGCATCCAGCTCTGTGCTGATGGCTCAGAGCCCAGAGCCTGCTTCAGATTCTGTTTCCCTTCTCTTTGTCCCTCTCCTACTCACACTGTCTGTCTCTCTCTCTCTCTCTCAAAAATAAACATTAAAAAATTTTTTTAAATATTCAAGGGGTGCGAAGCTTAGGGGAATAACAAAATATGGTATGCCTAAGACAATACTTGAAGGTAGAAAAAACACAAAGAGAAGCAAAATATACAAGATCAAGTTGGGTAAATATAAATATCTTATTTGAAGTTCAAAAGTTAATTAAACCAGTAGGAGGAGGGACATATATGTTTTTGCTGAGTTGCAAAAACCATGAGGTTATTTCTGACCCTAATTCATTGTGAGCTATCACACATTCAAATGGGAATTGAGACACACAATACTACTACTTAGACCTCAGAATGAATTGTTATCAATAAGTATTAGAAATAAAATAATCATGCCAAGAAAAATAATAGCCCTATTCTACTTTATACTGGCCAGGATTGCAGTAGTCTGGTAAATAGGTCATACAAAGAACTGGCTAAAAAAGAAAAAGAAAAAAGCTACGAACATTAATAAATACTTGAAAATTTACTCTTCCCTTTCCAATGTCTTTACAGGATATATGATTAAAAACAGTAACAAGTGGATATGTTTATTAGGACAGTAGACCAGGTTCTAGAACTTTTGGATGTTCACTAAAGTTGAATGAGTCATTATATAATGTAATCATTTTAGGATTTTTGTCAAAACCCAGAGTATTAGGTGAACCCTCAGGCTGTCCCTTTTTAAAAATCATGAAGCGTTGTACAACAATAAACAAAATGCATGATCGTAATGATATTTCTGAGAAAAAGGAACCGCATTCTGTCACAATCTCAGTATTCTCTAAATGAACTGTCCCCTCCGCACCCCAACTCCGTGCTTTTCTGTTTTCCCAGCTATACTGGAGAAAAGGAGACGTTAACTGACTTCTGTCCAGCCCCTGGTACAGTTAAAAACAGTTTAATTGTTAGAGAAATTGACACTGATGACACAACATTCCTGGGTTACTGTAAGAGACAGTCGGACTGCATCATCCCTCTGCTCTGCACGTGCCCTCAAACCTGAAAGTCTGGTTTACCTTTGTAACAACACGCTGGCAATGCGGCAGACTGACTTTCTCCCCCAAGTGACAGCTTTAAATGGGTCACCTCAGACAAATGAGGGCTCCATAGATCAAGGAAACCTACAGCAGGGGGTTTGTAAGATGTACAGTGCTCCAATAACACAGTTAATAAGAAAGGTGAAGGCACACTTTGCCCACATCTATCATTCCGAGCCAGACCCTTTCAACACCATTACCTCTCTACTGTGTTATTAATTCATCCTAATTAGGCACCCGGACTATAGTTTCACACTCTTTCAGTGAAGTCCATAGAACAACAGAAAAATATTCTAAAACAGGTCATATAAAACAATCTCAGACTCTTTATATAAATATTCAAAAGCCTTCACTGGTATTGCAGTGCTTACTGCCTCAAGTGTGAATTAAAAACAACAAAACAGAAAAGTCAGCAGAGGATTCAGTATCATCGATGGTGTGTACAAAGTCTATTTCTCCCAGTCATCCACCTGTCACCTTCAGGCATTATGTACCCATGTACCCAACTATATCACTCCACATAGTCCTCATCATCTTATGTTTTTTACTTAAGCGTTTCCTCACACTATGTGCTACAACCAGAAAGTTTCACTACCTATCACTGAAGACCTACATCAACCACAACTCCTTTATAACTCTATTTTGACCACAACCATTTTGTTTTGAGCTCCTCTGGCTCTGAAACGCCATTACTATACAAAGTACTTTCTGCTCCATAGTGTAAGAACTTGCACAAACCAGCTTGATTCTCCTATCTGAAGCATGTTGAGACAGACTGCTTTTATTTTACCTGTATTCCTTCAATCTGGATGTGTGTCTTACAGACACCAGGCAGAATGGTCCCTGAGTGTAAAATAAATTAGCAATATATCGATAAACAATGAGCTAATACCAACATCAGGATGACCACTCTAACACTGGCAATTTCACCTATTACAGTAAACACAATCAAAGGTTAACCTATTTAAAAAAAGCCTTTCTACGAAAGTTACACAGATAATGACACACGTTCTTTGCTACTGAATTTTGCTTTATGTTTGTTTTTTGCTTCTATTGTGAATTTTTAAAATCATCTTGTCAACTTGTGAGACGTCATCTAGACAACAAGGCCTCCATCACAACTGTCATCCAACTATTACACGTTTGCTGTGTAAGAAGGCCAGATAGCACGTAAGACTAACCCAAGGGTATGGCACCACACCAGAATACGGGAACATTAAAAACACATTTATACACTCAGCCAGAGCTGGCTACTCAGGAGAGAAAATGCTCATTTCCTTGAAGGTACACTTTTGAAGTGCTTATGAGGGTGAATTTTCAATTGGCTGAGAAATTTCCAGTACTACTTAGAAAATGAAGGAGTTACCATAATAGCAATACAGCTTTGCATAAACTTTTTTTTTTTTACTCTTGGGTTAAAGTGTCTTATTTTTATAATGCATTCTTTACTCACGGCCTGTATAACAATACACAATGAAAAGACACTGCAGAATGAGGAGACAGACACCACTGAGTCAAATAAACTCAGCAAAACAAGGCAGCTGATCTCCAGTCGGTAAATGTACAAATGATCTGTGAAGTGTTAGCGCTGATTGGGCTCATCAGTTATTCTCAGGGCAAGGGTTCCAAGTCTTTTTTAGAAAGGGATTCCTATTGGTCCAAAAAACTAGCAGGTTATTACATTTTATCCTAGCTTACCAAAATTTAAAAATCACCTCACTTTTATTTAATTTCTTTTTGCCTTGTTAATCACTTTATTTCTTTAATTGACACATTTTTTAGAGAACTATTTGTGGTTTTATATGGCCTTTCCTTCCTTTTTAAAAAAAATTTTTATATTTCTTTATTTTTGAGAGAGAGAGAAAGAGTGAGCAGGGGAGGGGCAGAGAGAGAGAGACACAGAATCTGAAGCAGGCTCCAGGCTCTGAGCTGTCAGCACAGAGCCCGACACAGGGCTCAAAACCACCAAAGTGTGAGATCACGACCCGAGTCGAAGTCAGACACATAACCAGCTAAGCCACCAGGCACCCCTGGCCTTTAAGTTCTAAGTCTAAGGATTTCCAAAGATAGTTTCTGATATAAAGGAACGTATTTCCATAAATGCTAAATGTGAATATTATACCAGTTTCTCAATCAAAGGCATGGGTGAAGAAATGGTTTCCATCCATGTGCTATATAGTGATTAGAAAGAAAAAATATCCAAAATGTGAAATTAAGGTAAAAGGATACTGATTGCCTTTCATACTAAAGAACTGGCTAATAAACCTGCTTACAAATCAATGATTTTCTACAAAAACACTACTTTTTAAAAATTCATTATAGACTATTGAATAAAACCCTGGATCTACAAAGACAGGTGTTAATTATAGAAGATTAATATAAATAATGTTTTTCCAGTAGGAATGTTAATGGTTTCCATCTAATAAAAATAATGGCTCTGTTACAGATTTATTGCCTTGTGCAGCATTAAGCAATTTTGTATTTAACTTATTTTTCTTTCCTTCACTGACCATATATAACATTCTCTTATACCTTTTATTTCTTGAACCACTTCTAGCATCCTTCAGGTTTCTTTATTAATGAGTTAAATAAATCTTTGATATATGCGCACCATGTATTTGTATAAGAATCATGTTTTCTTTTTTGGAACATTTTGAAACATATACTTGGCAAGTGTGTTGTGAAAAGTGCTTTTCGGTGACAACAGGTTAGTTTACTGCTCTATACTTATTCTAATTTACTTATCTTTATTTTTACTTACCTTATTGTAAAACCTTTGGCATTATCCAAAAAAATCTTTTTTTTTTTGAGAGAGAGAGAGAGGGCACAAGTGAGCAAGAGGTAGAGAGAGAGAGAGAGAGAGAGAGAGGGAGGGAGAGAGAGAGAGAAATGCAGCTCTCCTGAAGTAGGGCTTGAGCTCACCCAGTGCGGGACTCAAACTCACCAATTGTGAGATCATGACATGAGCCAAAGTCAGATGCTTAACCAACCTAGCCACCCAGGCGCCCTCCAAAAGTCTATCTCTAAAAACAGTTACAAACTGAGTAGGAGATACTAAAAACTTAAAGAGAATTTGAACCAAAGTAGTACATTTCACTTGAGCTATTTTCATGAAGGATTTTACACAGCGAGAAGGGAAATGAAGGGCTCGCAGGAGGGGCAGCACATGTTTCCATTTATCTACAGTGGAGATGGAAAGACACCCAGGGAATCCTTTCGGCTGATTGTTTTCCCAGTAGCTCAAATGACCAAGGGACGATGAAGAGTAAACCTGGTTATATTTTTCCTGAGCAGCTGAAGTCTTCAGTGGCCTGCTCCAGGGTCCCCTGCCCCCAGACGGTCGCAGGCTGTCCCCCACTGTGCACGTCGTCTGAGGGATCACACGAGGCCTGCCTTCAGTGTGAGGGCCCTCAGTATCCATGACCTCCGCCGCACTCCGACACAACCTGGCTGTGGCCCTCCTCCTGACTGCCACACAACCAGCGACTCCCCAAGCTACTTTGTGTTTTGTTAGTCCAAGTTTTCTGTAAGAAGTAATACGAGACTTTGAAAAGAAGCTTCCCAGAAAAAAATTGTTTTCTGAAATATAATGAGGAATTTGAAAACTGGAACCTAGGCTTTTTGGAAAATTAAGACGAAATAATTTGTTCAAATGGAACCACCTGATAATATACCTATGTACTCTTCATATGGAACCAGTTCTTATTTACGAAGCGCTGCGAATTAGTCTGCATGTGTTTATGATCGTTTGAAACCTACTTTTTATTGTCTGTTTTTTCAGTTCTGCGGTTTCAAAGATTATGCACAGCGAACTTTCTAATGGGTAAGAGAGCGAACTTTCTAACGGGCAAGAGGGGAAAGAGATTTGAATATGGAAAGATTCAATTCCTTCAATCCATGGGATGATCTTCCGTTGAGATTCTCACCATGCTAAGTACAGGAGCACGTGTGGCTTGAACTCACAAACAGAACCGGGAGACCCGCCTTCCACCAACGACACGGACACAAGCAATCACGTATTAGGCTAAACGCCTGTCATCGCTCGCTGGCTTTCCCGGCTTTCGTCACCTGGGACGAGCTGAGTTCTACTCAAATCAGCACTGATGTGTCAGACAGTTTTTGAAAAGCCGTTCAGCTTTCAATCTCCTAGAACTCAAATAGGAAGTTACCAAACTTCTCGTGTTCCCAGGGGGTGGACACAGTGCACAAGCAATGCAAATCAGGTAAGTACTGTGGAACTATTCAATTAAAGCAGAGACTTTGCAACCTCCTACACCTCGTGATAATGTCTACTGCTCCTTAGCAGAAGGGACAGCTGACTTGCCTGTCATGTCTGAGAAGAGAGAGATTGAGGGCCACTGCATCAGCTTCTAAGTTCTGTTTACACACTGCCACCTTGGAGCCCAATGCCAGCCACCAGAATACACAGGAGTTAGAATAAGTTTGCCGATGGGGGAAAGAAAGGTGAGGGATGGTTTATGAGACTTCTAGGACCTCCCTCGTCCGTATTTACAACACGTCTGGTGCTTTAAATGTTTCTTAAATTCAAAAGGATACAGCATGCAAAAATGATGAAGCATGTGAAATGTAAAAACTGATATAATAGTAATTGACTGACTCAAGCCCATTTTACCCTCAAAAACACAGAGAAACCAGAAATTAACAACCTACATTTGCCACGACACCCTCGCGATCCTTCTTTATGAGCCACGACATCCTCTGAGTATCTCACTGATGGAACCACTTCATATTAGCAATTAGTCAAACACAGTCATGAAGGTTTTATTATCACTATCCGCACTCAAAAACGAAAATGCAACTTTAGATAGTACCAGGGCATGGTATTTTAAATGGATAATTTTTTTTAAAAAAGTCATAATTCTCTTTTTGGATAATGCTGGCCTTTTGTCTACAGAATAAAAAAGGATCATTGAGTGCATCTGAAGGCAGAAGATGACAATATAATAAAAAATAAGAAGTGCCATAAATGTCCTTAGACTTTGTAGGTTTTCTTAATTCTCCAAGCAACCCGTTTTACAGATGAGGATACAGAAACTGAGTGTCTAACAGTGTTCCCAAAGCCATTTTGCTCATCATTTTGACTCCCCTTAACCCCTATCTATGTCTTGAATCAGATAACCTAAATTATGTTAATCATTTCTCTGTCCTTTGTTTTCAAAACTGCCTAAAAAGGAAATACTATGACGATAGGGGAAAAAAAAAAACCCTCTCCCAAAAGCATCCATAAACATTCACTAAGCACAATAAAAATTAACTGAAATGAGTTAAGAAAGTAATTCCTTAACATTTACAAAAAAACACTGTTACATGACATTTTATGGCAAGTTTGTTTTTTCCATTTGGCATTAATAACCTTAAAGTTATGTATCAGTTTGTTAGGCATCTCGGAGCAGCGAACGGAAGAGTAACACTTCCGTGTTCTCTCCTCCATGCTGTCCACACTCAGCTGAACAAAGTCCAGGGCCGCTTGCTCAGGAGTGTAGGTTACTGAGGCCGCTTCCTTCTACTTTGTTTTCTGTTGCCAGGACTTGAGCCCTTTCACGACCGATGAACACTGTTTCCCCCAAAGACTGGCAGAGGAGCTGAATGTCGTGGGCGCAAAGTCAATGCATTTGTTCGGGGGTGCTGCCAGCGGTGAGGGGGGTGTGTGTGTTGGTAGGATGGCATTACTCACTTCTGGAAGATTAAATCATTCATTTATTGTTGGATACTGTAACAAAAGCTTCGAAGATTACTGGTATTTTATATTATATTCCTGAGGTCTCACTCCTGCTGGGAAAATGCATTTGCTTAGGAATAGAGAATAATAACTAACATTAAAAAGAGATAAATAACCTATAGATTGCTTTAGTGAGTTCATTTAACGAATCCAAAAGACGTGGACTCAGAAAGCAGCACAAAACACCTGGCAAAATGCACTGTTACTCTCCCTTGACACCAAATCACAAACATCTTTTTTCCATTCAGAACTCTCTGTGCTTCCGATACACACAAATGCGCGAATATACTTTCATATTTTTGACTTGTACCTCTCTTTAATTTATCCAAAACAAAAGCATACTTGGAAAAGAAGAACCGTTTTCCGTCCTCAATAGCCAGCTGTGGATCTGGGTCACAGTAAACACTGGGTTCACAAAAAACACGATTCAGCTCTCAAGAGTCTGGCTTTCAGCCGGAAGAAGTACATAGAACTAGATGCGGACAGGAAGACAGTACCCCATGATATCTCACAGGCAGTGCGCGATCACTTGCTCAAGAAATTATGCTAACAACATACAGTATTTAAGTATTCAGAGGAAGAACACGGGTGTGGACAAAATGTTCCAGAAAAGGTGCCAGATAAAACAGGAATGAGAGAGAGATCCTGACGAAGGCTAAGCAGCGAGGTAGAGGAAAAGCATTTTAGGCGGAACAGCCAGTTTTAAAGCATGAAGACAGAGCGGTTAGGGACAGCCTGTTGGCTAGAATGGGCTCAAATGGTTGCATAACATATAGAAAATAAAACCAAATGAAATGCTGCATTTATAACTGGAAAAAAAATCACAAAACTAAAAACTTTTAGCATGAAGCTAACGATTTAGTCTGGATTCTGAAAACAACGGGAAGCTTCGACACCCCTCCGTTCCTACCCCAGGTCTGCTATTTCTCTCTTGGGTTTTAGTAAACAGACATGCAAACACCTCAGTGTTCTCTCAGTGATCAGTGTGCTCAGCTCACTTTCTTAACATTATTTTGAACTTTCTGGGTCCCTCAATAAAGAGGATGGATTAAAATGTAATCATCCAGGTCACGTTTTCTGAAAGATGCCTGGTATTTTGTAACCTGTTCTCCTATAAATACTTTGGATGTTTTTTCTCTACATACGTACATTATCTATCTGCACACTTGAAGGTGCTCAATATCTTATTTTTTAACATTCGTTTAAAGATTTTTATGTTCAAGTAATTTCTACACCCAAGGCGGGGCTAGAACTCAGCCCCGAGATCAAGAGTAGCAGGCTCCACCAACTGAGCCAGCCAGACGCCACAGAGATTCTTCCAGGCCTCAACGAAAATGTGTATAAGGGTTCTAACACTGACAAAACCAGTAATGTCCCTGAAGCCTCCAGTAACTACGCGCATGTAGTTCACGTGTGTGTAGTCCCAGGCAGGCTCTGCCCTGTCAGCGCCGAGCCCAGTGTAAGGCCTGACCTCAGGAACCATGAGATCGTGGCCGGAGCTGAAACCAAGAGTCTGACACTCACCCTACTGAGCCACCCAGACACCCGCTTCCCTCTGTTTCTCATTTTTCTTTCCATTCCCCTAGGCTCATATGTTGTGTTTCTTAAATTCTATGAGTGAAACCATATATTTGTCTTTTTCTGATTTATTTTGCTTAATTTGATACATTCTAGTTTCTCCACTTTGTTGTAAATGGCAAGATTTCACTCTTTTTGATCCCTAATACTCCACTGTGTGTGTGTGTGTGTGTATACATACCACATCTTCTTTATCCATTTATCAGCTGATGGATCTTTGGGCTCTTTCCATAATTTGGCTATTGTTGATCACGCTGCTATAAACGTTGCGATGCATTTGTCCCTTTGGTTCAGCATTTTTATATCCTTTGGATGAATCCCTAGCAGCACAATTGCTGGGTGGTAGGGTAGTTCTATGTATAATTTTTTGAGGAACCTCCACGCTCTTCTCCACAGAGGCAGCACTAGTTTGCATTCCTACCAACAGTACAAAGTATTTCCCTTTCTCCTCTCCACATCCTCACCAACATCTGTAAGTTTCCTGAGTTGTTAATCTTAGCCATTTTGATGGGGTGAGGTGGTATCTCAGTGTGGTTTTGATTTGTATTTCCCTGATGATGAGCCATGCTGAGGCATCTTTTCATGTGTCTGTTGGCCATCTGGGTGTCTTCTTTGGAAAAGTGTCTGTTCATGTCTTTTGCCCATTTCTTCACTGGATTATTTGTTTTTTGGGTGTTGAGTTTGGAAAGTTCTTTATAGAGTTCGGATACTAATCCTTTATCTGATATGTTTTACAAATATCTTCTCCCATCCCATTGGTTGCCTTTTAGTTTTGTTTATTGTTTCCTTCGCTGTGCAGAAGAGTTTTATCTTGATAAGGTCCCAACAGTTGTCACTTATTTCAAGTTCTAACTACATTTACAAATGTTATTTAGGTTCAATTCTGAATTAAACTGTCATTTCTTAACTGTAATACTTTTTCTCAAAACCATTTTCTCCATCTTTCTATTATTTTGTTTTGAAAGAATTTTAAACAAAAAAATTTACAAGGATAGTATGTATTTTTCCCTCCTAAATCACTTGAAAGTAAATTTCCAACATAATCTCAAATAGTTCAGTATTTATTTCCTACAAAGAAGGATATTCTTTTATATAACCACAATAACCTGAAAGGTCATGGCATCCATGTTAATTACTATGATCCAATGTACTGACCTTAGATTTCACCCATTTCAGAATCATGGCACATTTCGTTTTCATGCATCATTTGATACAGAATCTCTTCTATTCTTTCCTTTGCTTCCACACCTTGACACTTACAAGTTACAGATCAGATTTCTGTATAAGGTCCACCAATTTGGGTTTGTCTTATGCTTCTTTATGATGAAATTTGGTTATATATTTTGGCAGGAATATCACAGAAGTGAAGTTTCCTATGGGTAGTGTATATCCACTTGACCCATTACAGGTAATATTAATTTTGATCATTTTCTGGTCTTCACTTTTTTCTCATTTCAATTAATAATTTTTGGAGGAAAGTACATTCAAATTATGTAAACGTTCCAACCCCCCATCGAATTTTTACCCCTAGTTTTTGGATCCACTGCATTTCTTGGCAGAATGAATAATTACAATGATGGCTGTCATACTGAAATCTTCTGATTCCCTCATCCCTTCTGTATTGCTTAGTTGGAACTCTTCTATAAAGAAAGGTTTTCTATCTTCCAAATTCACTTTCTTTTTTATTTATCAGGAGAAATTCAAGGATTATTATTTTATTCAGTGTTATAATCTATTACATTTATTTTGATGCCCGAATTGTTCCAGATTTGGCCAACAGGACTCCCTTTAAACTCGCACCATCCAGGTGCCCAGACACCATCATTCCTGAGCACTGTCTTACTTTCTGGCATACCCAGATTATGAGTCATCCTGTGCTTTTCTTGTGTCAGCTCTGTCATCGCTTTTTTTTTTTTTTTCTTGGAAGCCCTAATCTGTGAGTGGAGAACCAAGATCTAGGTGCCCAGTGCACCTAATGCTATCAGACTACTGTTGCTTCTGGGCTCTTCCATTGCACAGAGTTAAATACATATTTATGTCAATATGCATTTCTGTATCAATCTACACACAGTGAAAACTGTGAAAGGTATGTAGGCACTAAAAAAACCACTGAACTTATTTTGTAGTAATACCACAAAAGTCCCATGCTGAAATGTAAGCAGATGGCTTCTTTATCTCACCTCTTAACCTTTAGGTTGAGGGAGACCTGGAAGATTTCCCTTTAAAGCTTTAATTAATGTTAGGAAGTAGATTGATAAATATTCTATTGGATGTTGAGCTAAATTAATCTCTAGTGTCTATTTTTCCCCATTAAAGGAGGCCTTATTTTATCTGAAATGATCCATATTTAAATATATTTTCTTCCAATTCAATTGAATTGCAAATTCAAGATAAACACAGCTTGAAAAGTCCACTGGCTACAAATGACCCCCTTTCAAAGAGAAATTATCAATTCAGCAAAACACCAAGGGAAATAAATACACAGTTCTGTAGCCAAGGTAAGCACACATACTGGACTGAGTCTGTATGAAAAACATTCCTTTGTCAAAACTCTATAATCTGACAAGCAGCAATTCTGTTAGAAGCCACACGGCTTGATATTTTAAATCAGTGCTTTCCTCAGTCAGACATCAGGTTTTTGTAAACCTGGTGTTTAGATTACATTTTAGATTATTCCCATCACTAAATGGTATGACAGACATATTATGCAAGAGGTATTAGGAAATGGACTCATAGGTAATTATATTTTGCATGGAACTTTGCACTATTTATACATATATTAGTGTGTATGTTTTCTATACATGTACAAATCTAGATTTTATAATGCATCTGTACATTTTTTCCATTTGTTATTATAATTCCTTGACAACAAAAACTACTTTGCCTTTGAAACACTCCATGGATTCTAGTAGCAGGCCCAGTAAACTAAAGAATCAAGTACATATTTTTAAAAAGAACACTAAAGACCTATGATGACGATCATTAATATGCTTGTTGCTGAGTCAAAATGACCCAAGCTGATGTAACTGTTCTCTACTACCCATGGATAGTAGCCACACAGAGACTTCTGTTTGACATTGTGCTAGAGTCTCTTCTCTGTTAGATTCCTGGTTTACTGAACCCTTGTCTTATTTCTAGATTTACTTCTTTTTTGGAAAAAAAACATCCCCTATTGCCTTCCTGGCCATGAAAGAAAAGGAGATTAAAAACTGTAAGCCTGAGAATATTTGCAAATAATGAACATAAAACTATCTATAAATGAGAACATTTGCATATAACTCACACCTAAGTTATAGTTGGCTGAGTAAATAATTCTAGAAATAATTTTTTCTCAATTATTAAGGCAGTATTCTATTGTCCTTATGCTTCTGGTATCAATGTTGAGCAGTCCAAAGACATTTTGATTCACTACCCTTTGTATGTGATGTAGTTTTTATTTATTTTTTTCATAGGAAGCCAGGGGAACCTTCATGTTATCCTGATTGTTCTGAAATTTCATAATTACGTGCCTTTGTGTTGGTGTATTTTCATCCATTTGGCTGGTCATTATGCATCTTGTCATTCTGAAAACACACAGCCTTCACTTATAAAAAACTATACAAATACTTTATAAATCCAACCTTTCTATTTTCTCTCTCTAGAATGTCTTTTATTTTAATGTTTCCAAAAAATGTCTTCCATCTCATGTATAGTCTTTCCTACTGTTTTCTGTTTCATTATCTTTTTGTTTTATTTTCTGGGTGATTTCCTTCCTCAATTTTATTTCTCAAAAATTACATTGAATTTTTTAAAAAGTAATCTCTATACCTAGTGTTGGGCTCAAACTCACAAGCCTAAGATCAAGAGTCACATGTTCAACTGACTGAGCTAGCCAGGCATCTCAATATTGAATATTTTTTAAATTTCTCCATATATATATATATGCTTATTTATTTATTTTTGAGACACAGAGAGACAGTGTGAGCAGGAGGGGGTCAGAGAGAGAGACACACACAGTATTTGAAGCAGGCTCCAGGCTCTGAGCTAGCTGTCAGCACAGGGTCCAATGCAGGGCTTGAACCCACGAACCGCGAGATCATGACCTGAGCCGAAGCTGGACGCTTAACCAACTGAGCCACACAGGCACCCCACCTTATATATTTTTTAAAGTTTATTTATTTATTTTGAGAGAGAGAGGAAAGAGACTGAAAGTAGGGGAGGGGCAGAGAGAGCGAGAATCCCAAGAGGCTTCCTGCTCTCAGCATGGAGTCTGATGCTTAAAGTCACAAACCATTGAAACCATGACCTGAGCTGAAACCAAGAGTCTGATGCTTAACTGACAGAGCTACCCAGGTGCCCCTCTGCTTACTTTTATAATTTATGAAATTATTTTTTATCTCCAGCTGCCATTTATTATGGCATTTTATCCTTGTTAATGGATAAATTACTTTAAGTTTAATATAAAAATCTTAGTATTTCCAAGTTTTTTTCCCCCTCTATATAGTTTCTATTTCTCTTTTCTCTTTCTCTCCCTTTTTAATCAATGTTACAAGATTTCCTCAGCCTGGAAGGCTTTGTTTGGGGAAACTGGATATCAGAATCTTTACGACTTTCTTCATGAGCTGGTGAGATTTCTAGCACAACTGTGTGCATGAGTCCTAGAGTCCATGAAGCCAGGGCTGGAAACAAAAATCGCACAGTTTAGAAGACATTTATAGTTATAGGAGTAAGTACAATGGTCTTAGAGAGAGGTGGAGGTGACAAGAAAAAGGGCCTAGAACCAGGCCTTCTTTTCAGGTAAGCCACACATTGGGGTTCTCTATGTACTGTAATCTAACTATGGCGGCTTCTTTAATATGTCTCACCTTGAAAAAGTTCACATTTAATTTTTCTATATATCTACAAAATATTTCAGAGCCGGTTCATGTGTTTTAAGTGCTCTGTTTAAAGGCATGTAATAGAAAATGGCATCAGAAATAGTCAAAACAAAAACAACCATAACGAGAAGAATCATCTTTAAAAATTAATAAATTACATTAACACTCAAAATGATTAGATTCTATTAATACTGACTAACATAATGATTTCATAAAACTTCAGATTGGTAAAACTGGCATTTTATAAAAGACTACCTGAACACAAGGTAAATAGTCACTCATCATATTTTGGGGATTCTGGTAAACAAATGTATGATGTTAATAACCAAAAAAGAGGGACGCCTGGGTGGCTCAGTTGGTTGAGCATCTGGCTGCAGCTCAGGTCATGATCTCATGGTGGGTGGGTCTGAGCCCCATGTTGGGCTCTGTGCTGACAGCTCAGAGCCTGGAGCCTGCTTCAGATTCTGTGTCTCCCACGGTCTCTGACCCTCCCCTGCTCACACTGTCTCTCTCACTCTCTCTCAAAAATAAATAAAACATTAAATTTTTTTAAAAAGATGAAAAAGAAAAGAAAAAGAAAATCAAAATATTATATGAAGTATTAGCAGAAATAATTCCCAAAATTTACTGCAAAGCATATTTCTATTTTCCATGTGATTTTCAATATAAAATTTAAATTATGTATAATTAGAAAACTTGCTTTCGTATTTATCAAATTTTACTTATAGATTCACCAAGTCTTTAAAATTACAAATCTGAACAAAAAAACAACTTTATAGTAGAGCTTTAACAGTAATTCTCAAAACGTAAACATTAACACTGATCAATGCCTAAAACATTAACAAAATTCCTTTTCTGAAAAGGAAAATATAGTGCAATATATGAAACTCCAATAGTAAGATTACTTACATTGTGCTTGAAAGAAATCCAAAAGCTTTAGAACATTGGTTATTAAAGAAAACCATTCCAGCTCCCTTACTACTATTACTAGTAATGTCATATATTACTGTTGCTTTTTCCCGTAAGTCGAACTTAAATAATGTTTTTTTAACCTTTTTCCACTAACACATGTGTTGTTGGTTACAGTAATCTTCTACAAAAAGTGTCCCCACATGTCTTACACCCACTCTCTGCTAAGCAACAGAAAATGATGGTAACATATATTATTGTGCAGAGTAAAACATATACCATTTAAATTCCACCTTAGTTAAGGGTTTACAGCATGTCAAATGGCTATAAAGATTTCTCAAAAAAATATTTAATATTTCCAGACATTGTTAACTGCAAACTTTTTTCTTTTCATCTAGAATAATGAAATTGTGATTCTCAAGAAGATAGTGGTAGCCAAGGCAAAATGGTGGACACGACATTTTATAACACGCATGGGCAGAGAACAGAGCATGAAAAATGAATCACTAGCATTTATAATTCTGGTTTAGCAACATGTTACCATGTGAGGAATACTTTCCCCAGGAGATAAAATACTAATTTATTTTACAATATCCTTTGAAATTTCTGAGAAAAAATCCTAACAAGCATTTATTTAAAATTCCATAATATTATCTTTGCAGGGTTTTGTTGCTAATTGCTGGCATTCACAATAGAGTAGTTAATACTAATAAAAGATCCTAACATGACCACACTTTGTTCACATGTATTAGATTTAATGATATTTGGTGTGGCAATAGGAGAATATAGACTATAAGGCTATTTTGGTTTTTGTCTTCACAAACACTTCTGGGAAAGAGGTATCATTTTAGGATTAAAAACAGAGCAGGCTGTCTAATTTTTACCTTCGTTAACATGAACACATAGTAATACACATGGACCAGAATACATGCTTCTAAATATGCTCATCAAAAGAATGTCAGAGGCCGCTCATGATGCACAGGCCACAGGACCCGCTCACAGCAGCGACACTTCTAAGGGAGTTGTGTGGATATAGAATAGTGCCGTTTCTCAGTTGGAATCTTTTGCTTGATGTAACACCAAAGCCTGGAAATGAATCGTGTTTGCTGAGTAGAGAAAAGAGACAAACACGCAGCTATCATCACTCAGGCAGTAACAATACATTTATGCTAAAGCAGTAATTTCTTCCTCGTGAACTCTTACAAAAGCATTCAGCAACGCATAATCACTTATCCTTCATGTCATTCACATCGTTGGGCTCTGAATACACAAATCACCATAACAACACGGAAAATGAACAAATATGATCACTGAGTTTTGTTGTTCAATGATTTCAGCACTTTTCTTGATTCAATATGTACCCAATTGTTCCTTATGAGCGAAATTGAATGATTTTCACCACTGTTACACTTTCTTCTTAAAAGAACCTAGAAAAGTCTCTAGAGAAGTTTATATATCTCCAAAATTTCAGAATCTACTTTTATTGGTTTCAGTAATTATTACAAAACATCATATTGATGAAAACAATACCATTCATAACTTCTTTCTTCCTTAACAACCTTGAAAATTTTCATTAGATTTCAAGGTGTTCTCTGTCTTCGCAGTCCTATTCTGATCACGTAGGAGCACCTGCCTAACCAGGTTACCACGCTGGAGGGTCCTAGAGAGTCACTTCTCTTTCTCTCTGCCTTCATTCTGACCTCCATACCTAATGATATTGAAATGCTAACTGCAGATCAGGTCCTTGCTCTTACATTTGAATTAAACTCTCTCTATATATTATAAACGGATTTTAAATCCCAACATATTTTAAAATTAATGGTATTCCAAATTAATATTTTATACTCATATACTATCTCAAGTCTTCTGATCAAATTTCAGTATTTCAAATACAATTACTGCTCAATACAGACCTGACGAAATCTAATCTCTCTTTTTTTCTGAACTTAGTTCTTTCTTGAGTGTGTACACACACACACACACACACACACACACACACAAACAATTTAACTTGAATGATGCGTGTTATGTTTTTTCCTCCTCCAAGACTGAAATTTCTAATAGGTGGAAACATATATTGCTGTAATTTTCATAAAGCACAGGAAATGTGCCTATATAATGCAGAGAATTTTTAAAAAGTGTGTGTGCAGGGGTGAGGTGCATACAAGAACGAGTTCATTTCTCCCAGAATCATTCGGCTACGCACCACACTCGGCTCACCCAGAGCTTCTTTTGGTTGCTGTTACCTGTTGGTGGTCCCTTCTGAAAACCCTGCTGTGACTTAAGAAAATCCTGTTCCCTTTGATTTAGTAAATGTTTTCTTATTAATATTTTCAAAATTAAATTATCACTACCCAAATACAGACTACCAAATGCTTAAGAATCAAAATGTAAAGTTCTAAAAACAACAGAATGGCAGATCCTACCACTCTTTTGACTGTTCATCAATTTCTCTGAAGGAGCAAAGCTCAGTAAGGCATGTTTAACAATGAGCAAAATTTTCTTGGTGAAATACTACTTGGGCCTCAAAAGAGAATGCACTGGAAATAGAAAACCACAACAGCCATGGAATACAGTAGAATACTCTTAAACCAAACAGACCTAAAATAAAAACGACTAAGACAAGGTATCTATTTGGAGCTGTAAATAACAAGTAAATTGAGAGAAGAAGGTGAAAGGACCATGGATCACGCTCTCATGAGGCAGAAATGCAATCAGAACTGCTACTGGGTAGAAGCTGTCTCTGTAACACATCTGAAGGCTCAAGTCAGCTGGACCAAGTTTTGTAAAACATGTTGTCCCTCTGCACACCTGGTAGTAAACTGAACTAAGTGTCCTGGGCAAGTCTTTCATTGAGTAACTAAGACTCAGTATGGATAATGTCAAAACTTTGACTTGATAAGCATTAAGAATTGAAACATTAAATTACAAAAACAAATATACCCACAAAGTTCAAACATGACTGTACAGAAGATCTCTCTACAAATATGACCTCTTTTCGATCCCCTGCTTCTACCTTTGCTTTTTCTCTAATGGACCAAAGTCTAATCAAATATTAAACATCATCCAAATCTATGTGATAGCCTTAACTTGATATCAGTAAAGCCAAGTAGACTTTTATTTTGCTTGAGAAACCAAAAAAATGGTTTTAGAAACAAAATTTTTAAAAATATTTTTACTTGATATATGTATTTTGCAATTAAAATATTTTTGAAAATAAAACTTTTTCTATTACTTCGGCTTGTCAAATTTACAAAGCTGATTTTTGTTGTTTGCTTGTTTGCTTTTCTGAAACTATTTCACAAAACACAAATCACCATAATATAAACCATGTGTCCTTTGTGGAAGACTGTAATTACTTTAAAAATTCAGAAGAAAGACCAATCACTCTCACCCAGGATGATTATAAACATCCACATGGAAATCTTTCTAAGTGATTGAACTAATAAATGAATTCAGTAAAGTTGCAAGATGAAAAATCAACATACAAATTCACTTGTGTTTCTACACACTAATAATAAACTATGAGAACAGAAATTAAGAAAACAATCCCATTTACAATAGCATCAAAAAGAGTAAATACTCAGGAATAAATGTAACCAAGGATGTGAAAGATCTGTATGCTGAATACTAAGACACTGCTGACAGAAATTAAAATACAAACGAATGGGAAGATACTATGTGTTCATGGATTATAGGAACTGTTATTGTTAAAATGTCCATACTATATTGGGGCACCTGGGTGGCTCCGTTAGTTAAGCATCCAACCTTTGATCTCAGCACAGGTCATGATCTCATGGTTTGTGAATTTCAGCCCTGCCTCGAGCTACACACTGTCAGTGCAAAGCCTGCTTAGGATTCTCTCTCTTCCTCTCACTCTATCCCTTCCCCACTCATATGTGTTCTCTATCTCTCAAAAACAAAAACAAAACTTTTAAATGTCCATACTACAGATCTGAGATAACGCAAAGCCATGTATAGATTCACAGAATCTGTCAAGATTTCAATAGGATTTTTCACAGAAACGGAAAAAGCAATCCTAAAATGCTTATGTAACTACAGAGGACTCCTCATAGCCAAAGAAATCCTGAGAAAGAACAAAGATGGAGGCATCACACTTCCTGATTCCATACTATAATACTGCAAAGCTACACGAGTGAAAACAGTATGGTGCTGGCATAAAAACATGCACAGACCAATGGAACAGAATTGAAAACCCAGAAATAAATCCAGGAATGTATAGTCAACTATTACTTGACCGAGAACCAAGAACACTCAATGGGGAAAGGATTGACTCTTCAAAAAATGGTGCTGGGATATTCACAGGCAAAGAATGAAACTGGACCCCCATCTTACACCACTCAAAAATTAGGTCAATATGGATTAAATTCTTCAATGAAAGACCTAAAACCATAAACCCCCTAGAAGAAAATGCATTGGGAAAGATCCCTAACATTGGTGGGAATGATATTTTGGATATACCAAATAAAAATGAATAAAATGAATAAAAATTTAACATGTGGGTATAACATAAAAATAAATAACACAATGAGCTATATCTAACTAAAATGTTTCTACATGCAAAGGAAAATCAACCAAATGAAAAGGCAACCAATGGGATAGGTGAAAATATCTGCAAACCATACATCTGACAGGAAATTAACATCCCAATATAAAGAACTCGTACATAACAAATGCAAATAGTATGATTCAAAAATGGGCAGAAGACCTGAGTAGACATTTTTCCAAAGGCACACAAAAGGTGCTCAACACATCATTAATCATCAGGGAAATGCAAATCAAAAGAATAGTGAGATACTCCTCCATACCTCATAAGAAATAACAAATGTTGACAAGGCTGTCAAGAAAGGGACCCCCTGTACACTGGTGGTGGGAAAATAAATCGGTACAGCCACTGTATAAAATGTTCCTGTGGAAGTGGTGGGAACTTAAATTGATACAACCACTATAAAGGTTCTTCAAAAAGTTAAAAATAAAATTATCATATGATCCAAGAATTCCACTGTGGGTATATATCTAAAGGAAACAAAATCCTGTCGAAGACATAGCTGCAATCCCAGGTTCACTACAGCACTGTTTACATTATGTAATACATATTTAATGTCTTTATAACTATATATACAACTCCATGGCAAAATCTGAGAAAATTTTGGGAAAAAATAAGTATCAACAGCAATACATTATTATCCATAAAGTAAGAACTCAGAAGTCTGTACTAAGAGCGAGAAGAAAAAGCTCTTCTTTAGAATATATTCCAATTAATAAATACAGAAGGAATGACAGAAATAGAATATAACAATTGGGCCAACATCACAGTAGGAAAAATCACAAATGGATGCTAGAATTAGTAAGTAAGGTTGTTAGATGATAAAGCATCAACTTTAATACACAAGATTTTTACATAATCTTAAAGTGTTTCCCCACAATGTACTTGTTAATTATAAAAAGAAAAAGTAACTTTAAGATGGAGAAGTCACTTTAAGTGATCAATGTTAGCGTCACCCAAAATGAGATGCATCAACACCTTGTGTTTCTTAATATGATGCACTGACAAGGGCAAGATCATTTGCCAAAAATGCATGAACTGTAGAAATTCTCAACAGATTCAAAACAGGAGAAATCTGGGGTTCCTGGGTGACTCAGTCAGTTAAGTGCCTGACTTTGGCTCAGGTTATGATCTCATGGTCCATGAGTTCAAGCCCTGTGTTGGGCTCTGTGCGGACAGCTCAGAGCCTACCTGCTTTGGATTCTGTGTCTCCCTCTCTCTCTGCCTCTCCCCTGCGCATATTCCTTCTCTCTCTTTCTCTCTCTCTCAAAAATAAACATTAAAAAATAAAAATAAAATGAGAGACAGTCTACAAAATAATTGGTCAGCCTTCTTCAAGCTTATGAAAGACAAAGACCCTGGAACTGTCCAGATTAAGAGAGGTTTCAAAGATATGACAATCAAATGCAATGTGCAGTCCTGGTCCAGAAAAAAGGAAGTAACTGGGTATGTGATGAACTCTGCATAAGGTCTACAGACTATGTTATTTTGGGGATAGTGATCATATCACAGTACTGTAGTTATAAGAGGTGTTGACATTTGGGAAATCTAGGTAAAGGTTATATGGAAAGTCTGTATTATTTTTGCAACTTTTATAAAAGTCTGAAGGAATTCTGAGGTGACAAATTAAACAACAATGAATGAATGAATAAAAACACCTCCTAAAAATCGGGGGTGGGGTAGGCTGGAGCTAGGTATGACAAGCAACACACACAAGAAGAACTACTAAGAGTCAACGGCACCAAAAAGTAAAACGTGTCCTTGGAAGAATAAAGCTGCAATAGTAGTATGGTCCAGACTGTGGGGGTCCTCCCACTTTAAGCTAAGGCATTTGTGTTTTAAAACCATTACGAATGGAAAGCCATTGAGTTACTGCACTAATGACAAGCTCATAGAAAATTCACTTTGCCCCAAGTTCACTTCCCTTTCCCTGGGAAAACAGTTTCCAGTAACTGGTCAAGGTGGCGTAGAATCCCCAGGCTCATCACCCCGACCCAGGACAATGGTGAAGGGCCATCCTAGATTAAGAGTTTCCAGGGAGATCAGCTGAAAGCTTTGTTAAGAGTAACCATATCACACCTTCTTCCTCTTCCCAACCCCCACTCCTTATTCAACAGGTAGTGACCCCAAGAGCACCCTTACTAAAGCCTCTACATGCCAATGTCCATCTCAGAGTTAAATCCGATCAGGAACAGGAGCACAGACGGCGCTGCAGGTTGGAGGCTGGGGGACGCCACACACTAAGAAGCCTGCAGGCAAGGGGAGCAGAGATGAGAGAAGGGGAGACGGAGAGAAGAAAGAATGCAGAGTGGATTTCAGCAAGCTAAAATTGAGGGAGCTGTGGGGTACCAGGTAGAAATGCTCAGCAGACAACTGGAACACACAGGACTTCAATTTGGAAGCAAGCTCAGAAAAATGAATGCAAACATTGCCCTTTATCCACATAGAGAAGATAGTTCAACTCCTTTTGAGTAGTGCTGTTGCTGCCGTTGGCTCTATTAACCTGTGAGGAAATCCAAATAGTCTAAGATCTATAATTTGATTCCAGATAAGATTTCTTTTAAACTAAATTCTCTTTGGTCTGTGTTTAGTCATGTGTTCAAATGGTCTAGCTGAGGATTTAGATTAGCATCTTGGACAAGTTTTGAGCAATGTTAAACCATTTCATCTGCTCAAAGATACAATAACTGCTTCTTTTTAAAGCTTCCAACGAGATAAGAAATACCCCCCACTCAAATAAGCCATTTTAGTCAGGGACAATATAGAACTCAGTGAAGCCCTAAATTTTAACAAATAAAAAGTTCAAGCTTTTCAAAGAAATTCAGGTTATCAGAATTCAAACAGTCCTTCTGGGAGTGATTTAATGTATTTTTTCCTGCCTCTGTGGAGGATGGAACCTGAATGATACCTAACTGTGATCTGAAAATGAGATAGAAAGCATATTCCAACCTCTATATAAAAATATTTTGTTTTCTTATTCTGAGCACTTACCGAAAGCTAGTTAAAACAGTTTTTGTAAAGATTTTCTTTCTCTCTCATCTGAATTTCAGAAATGTTATACCCACATGTTAAATTTTTATTCATTTTATAGGACCATAAATTTATTCATTTTATATGACACATTCAAAGATATTTCCTTATATGGAAGCTCATCACTATGTGCATTAGAAAGTGAACTCAAGAGAAAAATATGTTAATTCATTAATTTACTCATTTGTTTAAATATCAGTTGAACTAAGAGCTAAACACTGTAACTTTATAAAGTAAAAGACCTTTAGTGAGGAAACTGAGGCCTTGGGAACAGAGTTATGATCTCTGGGCAAGAACTAAAACTTACTGAGGGCCTTCTATGAGCCGGTCATTGTATTACGTTAGATTCTTTAACAGCAGGTCATCTTCTTGAATTCTTATCGTCTCCAATTGTTACTGGACGGTTATCAGATTATGGCCACTCTACATTTACCCATGGTGTTAAACAAGGAGACAGATCTAAAGAGGCTAAAATAGGCCAAGGGCCACATTATTGGTAAGCTTTCTGCTTGTCCCTGTTATTTTTCCATGAATATATTATATAATATTTGAGTGAAGTAACTTCAGCATTGGTACTATGAGAAACACGTTTTATTTCTATGATAACACATCACAGTAACTTTACATGTGTCTTCAAAGACTCATAAGAAAGACAGAATAATGCAAGAAAGATGTCGCCATTTGAGATTAACTTGCAAGCTTTTCAAATTAGTCCACTCTGGATAACAATTCCATTCATCTTAATCTTACTAGCTTATTAGCATTTGCTTAATCTGAAGAGTATACCGATTGTCAATAGGTATAATATCAGCACGGTTACATTCAAATATTTACATTTTCATTTATTGATATTTAGCTTTGCCTACACAAATACAGGTTTATCATGCCAGAAGAAAAGTGGGAGCAACGAGCATGAATTCAGGCATTTCTTCATTATAAACACATAAAAGAATTCAGAAATTGTTGTTCCAAACCAACCTTAAAGAAAATCATCTTTCTCCATTTACAATACATTCTTAAGATGTATGTAGTAAAAAGTAAACTAAATCATACTCTGGAAGATGTCTCACAGGAATTCAACATTTTTCATGGGCGTGTATTAACTCACTTTGCATCTACTCTTGGAATCAAAAGACCAACCTAGCATTTAAGTGCTTATCACTGGTTTTGCTCAGCATTAAAACTATAGTTTGGATTCATTGAACTAATTGAGCTCTTTCTATAGGCCACGTCATTGTTGAGAAGTTAACAAATATCATCTAATATCAAGATGAACAAAAACTGTCTGATAGGTAATACACCCATTGCATGAACTACTAAAACATAAAGTGGTAGAGCAATTTGGGGTAGAAATCTACAACCCCAGGCCATTTGACCTCAACACCCTTGATCTCAACAAGTGATTTTAAGAATTTGCAACTTATTTCTGTGACACACTGCAAGACGTCTGGTAAAATATTACTACACAACATGGTTAGGTTCACTTGGGAGGGGGAGCTCCTCCACCAGCCATATCAGCAGCACTGGAAATTTGTTAGAGAAAGCAATTCTCCGGCCTCCCCATGTTATCAAATCAGAACCTCGGACGGCGGGGCTTGATAATCTGCTTTCAACACGCTCTCCACAGGATTCAGCTATTTCAGTGAACCACACCACTGCAAGAAGTGCAAAATCCTGGCCTTGGAGGTGAAAATTAGCACAGTAAAGGGATATTTACTCTTCAAAAATTATTTTCCTTTGTTTATGTATCACAACAGGTAGACCAAAAAAAACTGTTAAGGAATTTTTCTCCAACAGGAGTATTTCCTGCAGTTCTTTAAGGACAGATACATAAGCTCATTTATACATAATGACTGCTAAGTGCCAACTGCCAGTAAGAGCGAGTCCTATGTAATGATCAAGTGTAAACCAAAGATCTCTTTAAAAAGTATTTTATTTTTTTAAATCTTTATTTATTTTTGAGAGAGACAGAATACGAGCAAGGGAGGGGAGGAGAGAGAGGGAGACACAGGATCTGAAGAAGGCTCCGGGCTGTCAGCCCAGAGCCCGACATGGGGCTCGAACTCATGAACCATGAGATCATGACCTGAGCTGAAGTCACATGCTTAACTGACTGAGCCACCCAGGCGCCCCAAAACTATTTTGTTTTTTAAAAATTGCAACCCAAAGGAGTGCAGAAAATAATTTTTTAAGAACTAATCAATATATTTTTAAATGAACTTTTAGCATTTAAGTGTTTTGCCCATATATGGTACACACACACACACACACACACACACTCACACTCATGAGCCAGGTGTATGTGCACAGGTTTTGTATACAGCTGATAGTTGGCTAATGGCATTTAGTACCTTTAATAATATCTAAAAGAAACATTAAATACTTTAAATCTAAACCTCTCGTTTCTATGCATGGTTTCTCTATTTTTTTTGAAAAGGTAAATATTTAGGAATAACTTGTTGACTCTGCTGATGGTTAACTTTTTTGAAGACGACTATTTGAACTAATAAGCTAGTTTGAAACAGAAGTTAAGAATAATCATAATGGGAAATTCAAGCATTCTCCACAAACACTTGTGTTTAGGTATTTTGCAAATACCTGACATATCACTACGAATACTGAAAAAAACAGTAATAATGAATTGGAAATCCAGGCCAATGTCCTACATTCCCTGACGGCACTTCACAGATTAAGGAAGGCTGTTGTTTATATCCTCTATTCATAACCATTTTCATCACTCTATGAATTGAATTAACAGTATTCACTCCATTATAAGTCCACAGAAGTGATTCAAAACACTGTGAAAGCTTTAGCCTAGAATAGTGTGTTTTTGTGGCAAAAGGTTAATTTCACTATATTCATCCCATTAGAATTCAAAGACAGCTATTTCACTCAGATGCTGAAAACACATGAATCCGGACTGTCAAATGCAAATTCCACTAAAATTAAATGCCTACTTAAAAAGAATTGCACTTGCATTTCAAAAGCATCACATTTAGCTGATGGCATGCAAAATTGTCAGAATATAATACTGATTTATAGGATTTCCACTGCCAGGAAACATTGGGGAAAATACAAGAACCAAAGGGATTCAAAAGAAACTTGATCTTTTCATGAAAGAAAAATATTAGAGGTAGAGATCTTATAAAAATAATGAGATTGTGGAGTTATTTCAATGAACCGCACCATTGGGAAAGGGGAGAATTCCTGGCCAGGAGGGCAGCAGCCTCTCTTTCTGTTATTATCACGTCTTTCCAAGAACAGGATGCATTAGCTCTCTACAATGACACCTCCCTTCCAGTCACGTCTAAACCAGAAGCCATTCTTCACGCAAAGAGACCACGAAGGGGAAAGAATGAGAGAGCAGAATGAAGGAAAGGGGTAAAGACAAGGGGGGGAAACGTAAGGAAGTGAAACCAGAGACAGACAGAGAAATTTAAAAAGGCAATGAAAATGGGGGAGAGGAAAAACAAGGAGAAAAACGGAACCGGCAAAGAACAAAATAGCCTACTTGTATGTATCGCTTTCTAACTGCCCATCCTTCTCCATTTACTTCGGTAGAAGACAATGAATATGAAAGAGAAGAGCACCCACGCAGACCCTCCGCACCAAGAGTATTTGTAACATGTCAGATACATGTATTCTTATTTATTATTTTTAAACTATCGGTCAGTCCCTGCACTTTGCAGAAGGTCGATGTGTTTCTTCCCCAGCCTTTGTGGCTGGAAGAGAGCAGATTCACTCTAGCAAACTTGGAGGGTGGGCTTCACAGTCCGTGCTCCGTCCACGACCTCTGCAATAGGCTGAGAACACAGAGCACCAGTCTGCCAGTGGTCCAGAGGGAGAAGCCAGCGGGCCTCACATGCGTCCACACACACTCCACTTTACGGTAAGACGGAAAATTCAAATATGATACAGAAAGGAGTTTAGAGTGTGGGGGGACTCATGAAGCCATTCATTAAAGCCCTAGTAAGTCTTGCTTCAGGTCAATAATCGCACTTGTTTTATTTATTTATTTATTTATTTATTTATTTATTTCTTGGTCTGTGAATTTTGTACTTTCTCTCTCAAGTACAGATAGCAGGATATGCTGAATTTCCTGGGCACTGGGTTAGGGGAAACACAGGGCACTCTTCCTATAGGTAAGAAGGCAAATACAATTTTGAGCTAATCGTAAGCAAGAAACAAATGTAGTATTTCCTTCAGATTCCCACCTCAATTCAGTATGATATTTCAACAGAAAAAAAAAATTAAAGCCCTATGGACTTTTGTCTCTGGAATGGTTATTAATATTTGTATAATAATTATTGTTGATAATTGTACACGAGAAGATGGAAATATGTGGTTGGAGGTCTTCGATTATGACAACATCTCAGTCTATTATTTTAAACGGGTTGTTATCAAATAAAACCCGCAATGTGCATGATGTTAGCGTCCACAGTAAAACAGGCTGAAACCATTAGCAACATATTTTCTACATCTCTAAGTTTTTTTTTTTCTTTTCACAATCTCATCAAAAGCCCCCAGATATGTGTAGGTAATAATAAATAGATATCCAACCTATAAAACTTAAACAAGACCAAAGAATTGGGAATAGGCATTTATTTTCAATTGCTGTTAATCCAAACACAGAGGTAGGGCTGTCTTTTCTTCTCTGGACCTTTTGACATTTGCAGCAACACATTCTGCATTTTACTCTGTCATCTGTGATATTGGAAATGAAATGCTGTGTCTGATCAGAAGCATCAAGCATGAAGCCAAGCAGAAGATACATAAGTATCTTATGGTCCATTGCTCACGGTGATTGAGCTAGTGGCCTCTAAAAGGGACACAGGGAGCTCTGACACACAACACCCTCTCTCACTCCCCAGCTCGCACACACACATGAAGAAATGGCCTTCTCCATCTGGCGGCTACTAATTGACTAATTGAGCATTAAGGCCTTCAAACAGCGCTCAACATGAGTAGGACTGAAAAATTCTCCCCTTCTCTACTGACCTAGCATAATTTCTTATAGTTTCGTTAGTGTAAATACAAAGAAAAAGGTGTGGAGGGAGTTAGTATTTACGTTAGAATTTGATGGCACATAACACCATCTCAGATTTCAGGTCCTTGAAGCATGTATTTTCTTAAACTCTGTCACAAAACTATACATAGAATATAACAGTTAATGTGTTACATAGTCCACACATGTTTTAAACAAAACTGATCTAAATTAGCTCTGAATTGTGTTTTCATGTTCTTCTCTCTCCTTGCCACAAGTGAGTAAACCAGAAAGCCTGAGAGGCAAATTCAGCCCATCAACTATTTTCAGATGACTCATGAGTGAAGAATGAATTTTGCATTTTTAAATGGTGGGAGAAATGAAAAAAAAAAGATACTGTATGACAGATGAAATTCAAATTCCGGTGTCCATCAGTAAAGACTGATAGGAACAGGTGCATGCTGACTAGTTTACACACGGCCCACGTCCCCCCCATGCCCTGATGACAGGCCTGAGTAGCTTGTGACAGAGACCAAACGGATCCTGCAAATCCTAAAATACTGTCTGTCCCTTTTCAAAAACACATTTGCCAGCTCTTGATTTATACCATGTTCATCTACTTCAGCCAGAGTAGAAACTGTAAAGTCATAGTTCTGGTAGAAGCCTTAAGAGATCACAGACACCATCTCTTCTAAAAATTCATCCTTAACTCAGTAATTTATGAAAACGTAACTACTCCCTGGGCTCTTCCTCCACCCCAAACCTCTACTGAAATAACATTTTATTTTATAGAACACTCTAAACCAAGATGCAAACTGTCCAATAATGAAACTGAAATATGCTTTTAGGTTTAAAAAGTAGAACACAAATGAGGAATACAAGATTTTTGGTGTATCAGGCACATTAAATCTTTAGTGGGCTAGATTTCCCACCAACATACACTCATATACAAGTGGTTCACGCAAAGGCAAACGGCCTTTGATCTGGAAATGGGGCGGGTTTTCATGAGTGCTTCTCATCTGAAAATGGATAAAGACACATCAAGGAAGAGAGTCTACATTTTTACTTGTTTGGCCCTATTCTTATTTTCCACCACTCTCACCTTTTTTTTTTTCCACCACAAAATCTATAGGAGTTCATCAGAAATAGCTCTGAATTACCATAATTTGTGTGTGTCTTATCTCTTCTGGTAAATTATAACTTTGTGGGAATAGGCACAGCCTCTTACGGTAGCACCGTTTTTCTAAACGATCAGTGAATATTTATAAAATGAAAATGACCTCCTTGCAGATTTCTCCAGCATATCGGAAGCCTGGTCTCTACCCATCATCACTGGAGATTCCCTTTGCCTAACAGCTGAACATGCACGGACTGCATTTTTTGGCTCCCTTGCACACACACTGGGCCTGTGTTTTCTGCCAAGAGAATGTGAGCAGACTGACGACTCTGCTTTCTAAGTTAAGGAGCGTAAAAAGCAATCATTCCTTCTCTCTTTCCAAACTCACTGACTGAATGCAGAGGACTCTGGGCTGGAAGGCAGGACAAAACCAAAAGAAGGAAGGAATCTGGACCGTGAATCACCGTAAGGAAAACTGCTCACCATCCAGGAAAACCTACTTTGGACTGTCCTCTGATTGAGAAGAAGCACATGTAAACTGCTATCATTCAGGGATTTGATTTGTTTATTATAGTAGATTATATTCTCCTACCCAATTATAATTGCCGGCTCTACTTTTTCTTGCAAAATACAAAGGATACGCTCAGGCCTTATCTCTACTAACTCTTCCACAGCATGAACGGTATTGTCACTTGCTTCCTTTTGAAATTCCTCCTAACTCTGCCCTTTGCTTTCTTAATTCGGGTCATTCTGCACAACCCGACACCCCCAACACACACACATACCCCTGCTCCCAGGTTTCCCGTGGATCTTCCTTGCTTCCTTTCATCCTCCTTGGCCAGCTCCTCTTCTGTTTCACAGTTCATATTCCCCAAAACTCTGTTGGAGGGCCTTTTCTGACCCAGAGCAAAATCAACCACTTCAAATCTCTGGAGAGGCCTTACTGTACTGACTAGGACCTTCCCCTACAGGAAGGTGGCGTTTTATGGCTTAGGTTAAACTATCTTAAACACAGAGGAACCATGAAAATATTACACCTTCCTAATGTGATTTATATTTCAGCATTCTCTTCCAAAGTTTTTCTCTAAGAAGGAATCAGTAATACAGAGACTTTGGCTAACGTGGCCATTTTCTCCCTTTTATAAATGTATCTTTCTTAGTGTTCTCAATTACAGTACACAGATCATACTTTACTTACTCTATGCATAAACTATGGGCACTAGAATTCTTCATCCCTTCAACAAAGAATTATTGAGAACTTATCATTAACACGGCTCAAAATGCTAGAGATACAAGGGTGAAAAGGAGAGTGTCTTCACTTTCATGGATCTTATTTCAAGGGAGGAGACAGACAATAAAGATATAAAACAATTCAAATAAAGACTATAAAGACCATAACTGCGGTCATAGGAATATCTGGAATAAAATGTAATTATGGGGGAAGGGTAAGTTTGAGAAACAGTAAAGCACTCTCTGAGGAGACAAAATGAGAGAGCTAAATGGTGAGAAGTAGTCAGCCACACAAATATCCAAGGTGGGTATTCCGAGAAGAGGAAAAGTTAAGTATGAAGAAGCCATAATCTTAGGTAAGCAAGTGAAAGAGTGTGGCATGGTTAGAATATATAGTACAAGAAGAGGCCGAAAAGGCTGATGGGAAACAGAGCATGGGAAGGAAGTGGAAGATATTTCAAGTGCCTAGAGGGAAGGCAACCGAGAGAAGAGAAGGTTTAGGAGGACCTACACGTCTTTACCACAAATCAGACGGATGCGTTTGGGAAAGCCACGAGATTTCTCAGGCTTTTGATTTCACTTTTGTAAAACATGGGGTGTGGAAATGAAGGGCATTAATGTTTCCTCTGGATCTAGGAAATCAACAGATCTTAAAACTTCTTTACAGGTGTATATCTAAAACACAAGTTAACTTTACTCAAACCCTCAAAATTTTTAAGACTACCCTTCCTTTTTTTTTTTTTTTTACTGTGACAAACTTTTATTCATACTCTTACTTTAGTATAATTTCTCTCTCTTTATCTATTATCCCAAACAGATTGAAAGCTACTTAAGAGGTTGGACTTTTTTCTATTAATTTTTGGATCTTCAGCGATTAGCATCTAACACTCATTCAATTAATATATATCAAATGAAACATGTTGAGACTTAATTATATAATGTCTGCTCAGTACAGTGAAGACACAGAAAACCCCCTTTTAAAAAATTCTTCTTATAGGAGTGTTCCCATGGGTAAAGTTAGAATCACAGTGCCTTACATTTCTACTTAGAAGAAACTCTGAAGACCATGTAGCCTGGCATTATTATTTTTAGATAAGAAGACTGGTAACCAGGGGATTTCCAAAATGCTCGTGTACTCTGTGATTCAGATAAGGTTAAGAGTATATTTATGGAGATGGAGAGTTAAGGCCATCTACGCAAACATCGACACGGACTCATGCCGATACTTGGAAGCCATACTCTGAAACGGGACAAGCATTCCCGGTCTCGTCTGAGAAGGTTCTTGGCTACAGGCCAGCTCAACCTGTGGTCTTTCCTTATCAAACGCGGGACCACTGTCACAGGCCCAGCAAAGTGCTGAAATGGGAAGCTCTTTGGATAAGAGATCTGCTTTGATATTGTAAACATAGCTGATTTAAAAAAAATTCAAATTCTCTCAAGTGTTCAAAGAATATCCTAACCTCTTTAATTGAAAGGGTAAAAGAGAAATTAATTGTTGGCAAACTCAGATAGGCTTCTCCCTACAGCAGACTGCCTGGTCTGGGGTATCACTCTATAGGAGGAAAGTGCAAGAGGAATGGACTTTTTGTTCCACTGCTTTAAGTCTTTTAATTCCTTTTCTATATTTACTATCTTATCTTTTTAAAAAATTCAATTTCTTTGCACAGTGTTCAATCTCTTTAAACCTTATTACAATGTGTGTGGTAGCACACAGATCTTTATACTGAAGTTTTATTTACTTATCTTTCTTCCACATCGACCTACACAATTTGGCAGAGCCCCTCCTTTGAGCTGCTGAAGACCCGAAACTCTGGCCAGCCCTGAGGCAGTGAAAAGTCTGACAGGTACAGGTTTTGCTTGCTCATCAAAATAAATATGAGAATAAATTAAAAGTTTTAAAAATATAAAACACAGTGTCCATGAGACTATTCCACTTAAACTGCCAGGTCTTCCACTGATATTATATAAGAGTTCACTTAAAAAATGTCTAGGGGCGCGTGGGTGGCTCAGTTGGTTAAAGCATCCAACGTCAGCTCAGGTCATGATCTCGCAGTTCGTGAGTTCCAGCCCCATCGTGAGGCTCTGTGCAGACAGCCTAGAGCCTGGAGCCTGCTTAGAATCTGTGACTCCCTCTGTCTCTCTGCCCCTTCCCAGCTCACGCTCTGTCTCTCTCTGTCTCTCAAAATATAAGTAAATGTTAAAAAAAATCAAAATAAATAAAAGTATCTAATAAAATAGAATACCTAACTTATTCATGGCAGGGATCCCAAGAACCTTAGCTTTGTTCTCAACACTGTCTCACTGTCTTCCATACCCAGGGTGCTGGTATTCACACGTGGCAAAAAAGACGAACTCGGCATCGAAGAGAGTAAACACATTCTGAGAGGCACGTCACATTATAATCATCCCTTAATTATACTGTTCCACTCTCTCCTGGACTCTTTACTGTGAGTCTTCTCCTACTTTTGTACTCCTTTTTCCTACTCATTTTGGACAGTTATCAATGGTATCTTGATGTTTTTCTTTCCCTCTAATCGTGTGTGTTGTGTGTGTGTGCGCACTGGACAGCAAGAACTATAAAGTATTATTCTATACTCATTCCCATGCCAGTTTTACACTGAGTCATAAACCGTACTTCACTCTTCCCTGGCCTTTGTATTACTTTAAGATCTTATTTTTAAAAATCTCTACACCCAATGTGGGGCTCAAACTTAACAACCCTGAGATCAAGAGGCGAATGCTTCACCAACCAAGCCGCCAGGTGCTCTACTTTGTATTATTTTTATGTTAATTCATCACTTGAACAAAGAAATTTCCAGTGAATGTGGTGCCATAGTTTACATTGTATTTTAAATACAATACAAGGGTTTCTGTTCTCAGATTTTCTGCTGATTGTGTCCATTACAATGGCTATAGAATTACCTATAAATTTCTTATCTTATTCCCATCAGACATTAGATGTTTGACATGGTGCTGAACAAAGTGAGGGATTTAGCTCAACTTTAAAAAAAAAAAAAAACTTTAATGTTTATTTATTTTTAAAAGGGGGTTGAGGAGCAGAGAGAAAAGGAAGACACAGAATCTGAAGCAGGCTCCAGGCTCTGAGCTGTCAGCACAGAGCCTGATGCAGGGTTTGAACCCATGAACCAAGAGATCATGACTTGAGTAGAAGTTGGACGCTTAACTGACTGAGCCACCCACATGCCCCTCACTTTATCATCTTCTAAGTACTCCCCACATCCTTCTCTGATTTTGTTGATTAAAATATTATTTTTTTATTTTTGTACTACTTACTATATATTTTTAAATACTATTTTTGACCTCCTAGTTATTAAAATATTTGCTCTCTAAAAATCCTGGAAAATCTACCTGGGAAGGCTGAGGAATCCTAATGTGTACTCTGGTATCTCAAAATAATATTTCAGTTTTTCAAAAGTATGACTAAAATAAGTACTTCTATAATGACTTTAAATTGCACTTACTATCTTTGGGCTCAATATAAAGGCAAAGCAGAAGCTATTTTGTACCCTAGACCAGCACTGGCCAATAGCACTTTCTCTAATGGATAATGGAGATAATTCTGCATGTGCATGGCCCACTGGGGAGGAAAAGAAGAAGGTATTATTCTTGCTCTCAAACCCTGGAGATATGGATGATAGGTGGACATAGCTGAGAAAAATGCAAGGTAACTATGGAAAGGGTTATGTTTTATTTAACCTTTAACCAGTTATCTATTGCTCTCCTTTAGTTCCTAAAGATTCAGACATCTAACTTGGTGTTTTAACTAGAGCAATACATCTTCAACCTCATGCATTTCCCAAGAAACCCTCCTGATCCCACGTCTACTTGAAGCGCCCACGTGACTTGAGTACACGCCTGGCATAATGCTTGTTAACAGGGTCTCTTGAAGGTCTGATGGTTTCCCATCTGCATTAGCAGTCACTGTGACGTGTGTGGGTGGGGAGGAGGAGCCGTGAACAGCCTTAAAAAGAGCCACGTGTGGTTAGTGGCAAACGCTGGACAGTCTCTGGTGATTAATGATTATGTCGGAGTCTTTTATTCATCGAACAGTATGCTGTGAGAGCCCTTGTAGTGTCAGAAGCTGGACTACAATTTCCGGGCGAGGAGATAAGATCTCCTCCAAAGCATGAAGAAGTGAGAGGTATAATGAAAGACAGCCGGGTTTCAGTTTGGGCTCTGCCATTCACTGGTTTGGGTATTTTCTTTGTTTTTTTTTCTTTCCACTATTTACTTATTTCCATCCAAGTTCGTTAGCATATACTACATAATGGTTTCAGGAGTAGATTCCAGTGATTCATCCCTAAGTGTAACACCCAGTGCTCACCCCAACACGTGTCTTCCTTAATACCCCTCACCTATTTAGCCCATCCCCCACTCACAGCCCCTCCAGCAATCTTTTGGGTACTTTCTTGATCTTCACTTTCTTCACCTCTAAAATGGGAATGATAATGCTAAATTTGAAAGACTCTTTTTTTTTAAATATTTTTTTAATGTTTTATTTATTTTTGATACAGAGAGAGACAGAGCATGAGAGGGGGAGGGGCAGAGAGAGAAGGAGACACAGAACCGGAAGCAGGCTCCAGGCTCTGAGCTAGCTGTCAGCACAGAGACTGACGCGGGGCTCGAACCCACAATCGTGATATCTGACCTGAGCCGAAGTCGGAAGCTTAACCAACTGAGCCACCCAGGCGCCCCTTGAAAGACTCTTAACAAGGTTTTTACAAATGAAAACTGCCACATAGTAGTTGTTCAGCTGCTGGTAGCTAGTATTATTAAGCTACTGTTTGCATTAATCACAATTACTTCTAAGTTATTGAATAACTTGTTACACATAGGTTTGTAGTAAGGATTAAACCAGCTGCAATGTGACAGCATTTAGCAAGGTGTGAGACACACGAGACATGGCCTCTAAACATTAACTCACATGCTCCCCAAACACTGCGCTCATCCGCTTCACCCGCGCAGCCGCTGTTACTGGGCACCTTTCACACGAAATTCCACCTCGCCTTCTGGGGGCCTGTGCTCTGCCAGGTATTTAGATATTTTCCAGCCACCACGTTCTGTGGGGCAGGGATTTCTTCCGCACACCTGCGTTACCCAGAGTTGCCCATATAACACGTTCACACTACTCAGCACGACAGATTTAGACTGAAGGAGACACTGAGCTCAGACACTGCCAAAGCAAGAACTGTTACCATTGGGTTCTAGTTGGTCAGCGGCTCCGTGTCCGCTTCTGAGTAACCATCCGTCATCTGTTCCTCGACGTACGAACTCTGGAGTACTAGACGCTTGTGTCTCCCACCCCCACCCTTCGTGCACATTTGCTCGCATCAGTTAGCACACGGCCCTAAGACCCTCTCCTCCACAGGGACCACAGCTGGACTGAAGGCTCCATGGGGCTCAAAGACACAAGTATCGTCTGCTGGACTGAGTGACCCCACACCGAGACCAGACTCCAAAAGAAGATATTCATGATGTCTGGGTGGATGAGCCAGTAGCAGACACCTCAATGTGAGGCCTGATTCTGCGCACACCCTGACCATCTGGGCACCACAGATGCTCCCGGGCCGGGAGGTTCCATGTGGTGCATGAACCTGCACGTCAGCATGTGTGTCTCAGTGGAAAGGCCGTACATGTAAGTGGTGCCTCTAGACACAGACACTCTGTGTCCCTGATTAAGTGCCCGAAGAAGAGTAGAAAGTTCTCCCTTTCAGGTCGCCACAACACTTCTTTCTGCTCACCTCCGTGCAGGCTACACGAAGACCAAAAGGAATAAGAGTAGGCCCGATAAGCTTGCAGTAGATGTTTTGTGTAGGCCTAATGACAACAATTCTTGCCTCCGTTATTAGTCACAACACAAGCAGCTCATGCAGGCACTACTGCGGGGCCCCCACGAAAGGTAACATGTGCTTCAGCTTTTCCAGCGGTGCTGGCACATGAGAGCCAGAACTGAGCCAACGAATTACACAGCTACCTCAGAACAACCATGAAAATGATCTGGAGGAGATACTGGAAGACTGGAATCATTGCTGGTTCGGTAGACTGTTCTCAGACTTACTGTCATGTGTATACTAATGCAAAGGACATCTGGTGTGTCCCCAAAGGTGTGGGTGCCCTGATTTACCTAATGCAGCCTACATCCTTTTTCTGTTTCTTAACCATATCACCTCTAACCCAACTTTGGGCAAGCATGAGAAAATGGTTCTCTATACCCTGTCTTTTATAACAGTATTCTCCTAAATGCCTGCTTGCCTTTCTTTTAGAGAATGAGAGAGACAGAGAGCACAAAGGGGGAGAGGGGCATAGGGGAGGAAAGGAGGGGAGAAGAAAGAGAGAAAGAGAGAAAGAGAGAAAGAGAGAGAGAGAGAGAGAGAGAGAGAGAGAATCTTAAGCAGGTTCCATGCCCAGTGCAGAGCCCAACACAGGGCTCAATCCAAGGACCCTGGGATCATGACTGGACCTGAAACCAAGAGTCAGATGCTCAACCAACTAAGCCACCCAGGTGTCCGCTAAATGCCCCTAAACACAATGCTATACATTAGGGGTTGGCAAACCACGGTCCCCAGACAAAATATGGCCAGTCACCTGCTTTTATAAATAACATTTTTTTGGGACACACCCACATGTGTTCACTGAGGGACTGTCCGTGGCCTCTCTGGGGCCACACTGGCAGAGTTGAGCACTTAGACATACTAATTATTCAGTCATAAAGTCTATAAGATTTGCATCTGGCCCCTTTTATGGACTCCTCTTATACATGAAAAAAATACTCATTAAACATTCTCTTAAAATTTAATATCTGCTCCAAACTATTTCTAAAGTCACAGAAAAAACATTTTTCCCCCTCAGAATCCATCTCTAGATTTAAACTACCTTAAGACTGAAAAGAATCACCTGTTTACCTAATTATCAACTCATCAAACTAGTATAAGACAGTACCAATGCCACAGCTGACTACATGATCTACTTGGTGTTTAAAAATTGCACTTGGTGGGCGCCTGGGTGGCTCAGTTAGCTGAATGTCTGACTTTCGATTAGGTCCTGATCTCACGGTTCAGTTTGTGGGTTCGAGCCCCAAGTCAGGCTCTGTGCTGACAGCTGCTTCGGAGTCTGTGTCTCCCTCTCCTTCCACCCCTCCCCCTCTCCTGCTTACCTGCACGTGCACTTTCTTTCTCTCTCTCTCAAAAATAAACATTAAAAAAATTGTTTTAATTGCACTTGGTGTGCACCTTTGTTTTAGGATTTTACTGTCCTCTACTAAGACATCTGGGAGTTAAATTTAAAAAAACAGTTTTAAAAACAAACCAAAAGAAAGCTTAATTGCATGCTATTCTTCTGCAGAAACAGATACTTCATTTAGTTAAGTGACAATGATAAGAAATGTTACGTGTTTTAGTAACATTTTACAGTAGTTTCATTGTTTTGCAAACGTTGGCTAGAGTCTGGTTCCTGACTGAGATGACAGCATTCAAAATAAAGCCGCTCGAAAGTTATTTTAACTCAGCACTAGCGGGCGGAGGCTGTGGAGAGAGTTTCCAACTCTGATTTGGATTTCAAACGGAACCCTCATAAATCAAGGTGAGGCTCATGGAGTTTCTCATTTGTGGCAGGTACTGCTGGTGGGAAGTGCGACGGGCCAGCCGGCCTTTCAGAGGCCTCTTCCCCAGAATTTTCTAATCTTCCAACAGGCAGCCACTCAACGCAAAAAAAACCATCCTGTCTTACCTAATGCAGTAAAATAAATAAACCCGTCTCCCTGCTTAGGAAGATGAGCTTTCAGATTGTTTCTTTGCAAATCAGAATCCTACCGTGGCGAGCTATTCAGAGTTCATAAACTGTACGATATCCAAGACAGCGCAGCTCAGACAGCAACGCTTTAATTGCTTGGTGATGCCTCAGGACAAAAGGAAAGAACTGTGCAAAGTCTAAATAAATATTAAACCCCAGATCAGCTTTTCAGCAACACAACATCTCATCTGATCTTTCTATTTACCCACCCCGTTTAAACGCTGGCTGAACACAGGCAGGCACTGCACACTGGGTTTGCAAGAAATCTAAACTGTGTTACTGCTTAAGATGTCGCATTTGACTCACTGAAATACGCAGGTTGAAGGGAATACGGTGTGAATCCACTATATGAGACATAAAAAAGAGTGAGGCAGTAACCACACCATGCGATTCAGAGCCGAATAGAAAAACATCTGGAAAATTAGAAAGTTAAATGAATAATAAACACTTAGGACATTTGTAAATCCGCTAACACAGATTTTCTAAGACAGCTGATGTCATTGCCTGACACAAGAGCGAGGACACATAATTTTGCGTAAAGTGACTTCTGCACAAGGAAATGTGAATATGTGCTTTACAATCATTCCAATAACCACCAAATTTTAAAAAGGGATGAATATAGTTTAGAATTGCTAGTCAGCTTTTTATCACTTTTCTTTTGAGTTCTTCCTTTAAAAATTTGAGGTTTTTTGTTTTGCATTCTCTTTTTTGTCATTGCCAAATGGCTTTCAGAAGAATTTCTCATCGGTGCCCATTGGTGAGGTAGCCAACCTTCCGTGGAGCCCACAGCCCCCCACACACAGAGCACGCTGCATGCACTCTAACTTTGTTTCTCCTGAAAGCCATCACTGAATGCAGATTTCATGCCCGCCTTTTTGACTTTAGGAATATTTATACCTTCCTTCACAATATCCCGTCGCTCCTGATCTGGGGAGTAAGGTTGGGGGCCGGTCTGACATCCTGAACTCCATTATCTGTAAGATGCTTTTAATTAAAAATTCTACAAGGTTAACATTCATTTCACTGTAGTCTTTTATCTCTTCACTCATTTTCACCAGAAGCAGCTGACTGCAGACTACATCATTGGGAACCTTTCAAACCATCAGCCCACATGTTCTCAAGCATTTCTTGCTTAGTAAGAAGGGGGCTTTTGGACTCAGATTCAAGCGCAGGTTGACAGTTGCATTTGTAACACTAAGATCTTCAGCAATAACAACAGGATGTATTAAAGAAAAAAATGGTCTGCAAAACACGGCTCTATATTATTCATTTTTTTCATGTGTTCAATACTCATTTTACATAATAAAAAATCTATTCTTTGTGGGGGCACTGAACTATGCGCTTGGAATATGGAGAATAAGACACGATGTCACTGTCCTAAAGAATCTCACAAGAGTAAGGATTAAGTTCATGGTAACAACTGAATTACTACTAATGAGTAATTTCCCCAAATCTAAGTAAGAATATGATGCTTAAAGTTCTCTAACCAGGTTACGTAACTAAGAACTCCGTAACTGTAATTCATTTCGCATCCAGACCAAGACAGAGGGTGTTGCCTTTTGCTTGCTTAGGTTGGTTTCTCTGTGATCTCAGACACTAATCGGTTACTCCCAACCCTGTACCACATTCAGAAACTCTAATTCCAGGCACCACAGTGATTTCAGGCATCAGATTTAGCCCATCTCCATAGAGTGATTCTTATTGTTTTTTTCAGAGGATGAGATCATGCCACAACTCCCTACCTTAGCCCGAGTACCCTGAAGACAATGTGTCTCAGGCACATCTCCTGCCCCTGTGCGTGTCTGTGCCGGCAATCAGCACCCCCGCCCAAGGACATCAGCTGCCCACCATCGCAACACTACTGCATTGCTATTGCTCACTAACACCTCCAAGGAGAGGAGGCACACAGTGTATCACAGAACAGAGTGCCATGGGAGCCAAGCGAAGCAACTGGCGACTGAAGGCAGCTTACAAGGTAGAGGCTGCAAAAAGGAAAAAAATGTCCCCTAAAAGAGGAAACAGAAGAGTTCCCCCATAGTTGTCTTTACTTCTATCTTTACCACTCAAATGTATGTCCCAGGTGTCCTGTGTCCTTCACAGGATCCCGCACATACTCTGCTAACTGTGCATCGCTGGGCCGTCACACCAGAGCTCCCTGGGCCTCAGCCGTGCCGGCAGGGGTCACTACTGGCCAAGAGCTGACAACGGGCATTACTGCTACCGCCAGCAAGGGAACGAGAATATAAATGGGTTCACAGGTCACTTTATGTCAAGTGGAAAATGAATAATAGTTTTGTTCCTGCAGGTCCCAGAAGAAACATGCATCACTGATCCCTCAAGGATTAATTTCTCGTGATAAATGTAATTGTCTAAAATAATAGTGGGGGAAACCAATCATTCTAAATGCAACACCCAGAGAATAAGCGGATGAGAGCTGACCATTCACAAAGGACGAAGAATTCATGGGGAGTGGCCGGGGCACCCCTTCGCACGGGGTCAAAGGTTGCTCTTGGGCCCCCGATAATGATCCTCTCACAGCCGGAGGTCAGAAATAAAAGGGCACCCACGTGTCTGGGGTATTTTGGACTGTGCTACTCAATGTGACGTGATCTTTTAAAGGGGGGAAATACCACATTCAAAATTTGGGGGAAATTAGCCTGGGCCTGGCTGAAATTCTGGGATTAAACCGAGGGGATTATTAAACTGAGAATTTACAAAAGTAGTTTGTTCCTGCATGTAAGGCTTTGCCTATTGCCGGTAGTAACTAAAGATCGATTTTTCATTTCATTAAATTTCTCACCTATGGCTCTCGGATCGTTGATAAACTTTTTGAATAAATCTGTATACCCATAATGACATAGCTGCTGCAGCTTTGTGTAAAACGATGGCTAAAACTGCAATAACAGAAGTTACTTTGTCTAAAGGCTGTGCCACAGTGTAATCAATATGGCACTACTCGATCAAGTACCGAAAGCTCAGAGGCCATCCGAGAGGACTTTTCAGTCTCTGGCTTCCCCCTCAGAGCCAGCTGCCAAGGACCCACACAGGCCAATACTGAGAAAACAGTCACTGTTCGCAGAGGGGAGAATGTGGATTTTGGACCAGAGTGGGATTATTAAATGTTGTATATATACATCAGGGAGAGCAAGAAACTCCTGTGTGTGCTCCCATTCTGCACACGCTGAAAGAGATTTTAATGAAAGGAAGATAAAACTAAGGGAAGCAGGTGCAGAAACAGTCAGGTGTAGCCTGGGAGACGGGCCAGGGGACATGCCAGTCCCTGGGTCCCTGGAAAACCAACTCCTGGGGAAAAGCAGTGGTGTGGCTGACAGTGAGTGGCAGCAGAGGAAGATGTCCGCCAAAGTGACATGAGGACACGTGAGACCTGAAAACCCAGGGTCGAAAGGAAAGGAAATGCCACCCGGGACAACCAAGTTTTAGATCCCCCTTCTTCTGAGCACAGCCTTTACTTTCCTTGTTTAAAGTCTGACTGTGTCCCTCCAATATTACCTGCCTTAACCTCCACTTGACAACTGGAGTCCCACATTCTGGGCACCTGACCTTATCCTTCCGGATGCCTCTGCTCTTCCCTTGATGGCGAGCTCCCTATTTACACCCTGCCTGGAAATCTGATTCCAGCTCGTATTTCTTTCTTTTTCTTAATAGCTTTGCTTTGTCATCTTGACGCTGGATTGTGCATCCCACTTTGAGAAGAGTCACAGCAGTAAGGGCATGGTCTGAGTCCTTCCTCACTTTAGATTATAAAAGTCATGGTCCTGATTCAAAGAGCCATAAAACATCATGGGGAAAGACAGAATAGGACAGAAAAGGGAATCTTACCGAAGTGTTGAGATAAACTAAGAAAAATAACGAGGCGCGGATGTCTAAGTTTAAGCTTAAGAAGCGTAAAGAGAAGTTTCTATACCTCAATTGTTCATTCATTCAATTAGTTTTAATTGGATACCTCCAATGTGCCAGGCGAGGGCATATAAGACAGATGACAACAACTGAGGTAATAATTAATGTAAAATACATGAAAACGTGCTGTAAAGAGGAAAACAAGTATCAGTATATGAAAAACTTAGATGCATCGTTTTCCTGTGTTTTATACATGACATTTGAGAACAAAAGCAGGTCCTCAAACGTACTTTTGCTTACCCCCCCCCTTCATCCATCTGGATAATCCCTAGTTGTATTTCTGGAGAGAGATCAAACGTCATTTTCTCAATGAAGTGTTTTTAACCCTACTCCAAACAACATGAGCTACACCTTAACAAAGTAACTATGCAACACTCCTTGGGCACATGTGAGAGACACGGTAAACGCAAGATTCTGGTGCCTCCTTACTTCTTCGCGGACGGTCCCATGAAGCAGAAGCCACACAAATAGCCCATTGCAAGAATATATTTATAATACAGTAAAGCTGTATCGTGCAGTCAGGCTAGAGTCTAATGGCTGTGGTGAAGGATAAGTTCTGTACGTCCAAATCATTACTAAAAGTCTCATCTATCATTTCATTATTAATTGTTCTTCTTTAGTGGCTTGCTCTGGCCCTCAAATCATCTTTCACTGTCTGCCCCCAAAATGCCATTGATATCATCATTCTCCTCTTCCCTGGCTGCAAAAGCAATGAAATTTACTTCCTTTTCTATGGCCTGAAAACTTTAACGTCATTTGCACATTTATTCCATAACTTTGGGCAACTCGCAACAATTTTTTTTTTTTTCAGATTTAATTGCATTGATTGCTTGGGGTATATTCTCATAGATTGGAGTAGAAAATAAAGTGGTCTAGATTGCTTAAATAAATATATTTACCTATTATTTTATTTTTTAGGTGGGAATATACTTAAATTCACCTAAGTTCCATGCTTCTGTGAGGTCATTTCCCCCTACACTATTCTTGTTTCACTACTTTTTCATTCATTGACTGATCCCATTTATACTTACCTAATATACAACAGTCGACTAACAGGTTCATCCAGAATATCAACCTTTCAGTTACCTCCATGGGAGGAAGCCTGGATTCCTTCAGTCTTTTGAGGGACATTAACATGCAGGAAAGCCTCTACACCAAAAGGGGAAGTCCTCAAAACTGCCCTGAGTAGAAAACAGAATGAGTTGATCCTATATTCATAATATCGCCGGTTTTCTGAATCCACAGTCTTTTAGTAGAGTGTTATTTAAACCTTTTCCTCCCCTTTGCCAGCACAGGCAGGGAAGGGAGATAATTACGGATTACAATGTACTTCTGGCTTTAAGCCCAGCTGAAACAGAACGTGGAAAGATGTACTTTCTCTTTCTTCCAAGACAGACCTACAGGATGTGCTCAGATCCAAGAGGAAAAATCAAACTAGGTATGGGATAAATAACAGTAACCAAGATATTTCCAATAGATGTTAGGAAACAAGTTGACATTTTTCTAGAACGAGCCTTGAAGATGCTCACACAAAATTAGTGCATTATGTTATACACGGAACAGAGTCTAATGAAGAGCAGTGAGAACCTCTGTGCCGTGACTCTCCCCAGCCGCTCTGGCCTGATCAGGAAAGCCGGCCTGGGTTGCGGCCGGGGAGGGTCCCGGCACCTCTGTGAGGATTTCCTTTCTCTATCATAATGCTCACGTCTTTAACTTCACTTCTGAGTGTCAAGGCTGTACATAAAGCAAAAACAAACACATGTAAAAGTTAAAACAATATTCTAAAACATCTTATATGACAGCTTTGCCTCAGCTAGAGCATAAATGATCTCCCGCATCTCTTTCATTTTTACAGTAATCTGTGTTGGGATTAGATGTATGAACTCATTTGGACAAGAAAAGCTATCAGTAGAAAGACAGACTTTGCTTTAATAACACAGGACAGAAACCTATCAGTCATCACCAGGGTTCTATAAGATGCAAATCACCAACACACGGACAACTTTTTTTACGGAGATGAGTAATGTGTTTAATGCTGAGTGTCCATGTTAACTCCCAGTGGCTGGGTGTGGATGGATTTCCATCAGATTTCGCTCTTATATTCTATACTACATAAATTGAACTACTAATGGAAAACCAAACGAAAACAAAAATAATTGATGCAATGGAATTATTCTAAGTTCCTCAGATTTCTCCTAAGAAAGAATGGTAAAAGAATAATGCATTTTGATAAACATAAAATGCTTCATATTTTTTTTCTGAGAGATAGAGGGAGGGAGGGAGCAAGCACATGCAGACATGAGCAGGGAGGAGAGACAAGGAGGGAGAGAATCTTAAGCAGCTCTATGCTCAGCGTGGATGTAGCCTGAGATAGGGCTTGATCTCATGACCCTAAGATCATGACCTGTGCCAAAATCAAGAGTTGGACACTTAACCAACTGAGACACTTAGGCCCTGAAAATGTAAACTGCTTAAAACAAATTATTTATTTGAGAGAGAGAGAGAGAGAGTGTGTGTAAGTATGAGTGGGGGAGAGGCAAAGAGAGAAAGAGAGAGAGAGAGAGAGAGAGAGAGAGAGAGAGAGAGAGAGAATCTCAAGCGGGCTCCATGCTGTCAGTGCAGAGCCCGTAAAATGCTTTAGAAATTATCTCTAGGATTATCCTAAAATGTACCTTCTATAATATATTTGATAAACACTTCATATTTAATATTGTCTTATTAATTTAAAATAATTATGGTTCCCTTGCCTTGTTTACCCCTAGGGAGTAACTATGACTTAAGCAGGTCAAAGTTTATACACAAATACTTTCCTCATTGGAAAACGAGACGTTTTTCTAGTGTCTTTCTTCACTCCTTGTTAGTAGGGTGCTGAGTGACTTTTTCAGACACTTCATGTGTGGCATATAGGTCTCTGTGCCAAGAAAATTATAAATGGCTTTTGAAGGAAAAATCCCACAACTACGTGGACAAATACACTTAAGCCTTGGACAAGGGTAAGGGTTGGCAAACACGGATGAATATTTCCAGCCGCTAAAAGCAAACCCCTCTTGGCAACAATGTCAAATGATCTAGAGTTTACTGGGGGTAAGGCAGAGCTAAGACCCAAAAGTGGGGCTCGAAGACAATGGTAGGGGATAAGATTGATACTATAGTAACAATTTTGTTCAAGTGGGATTCTATAGATATATTCTGTCAGGTCAAGGCCGTACTTACAGTAGTTAGATGCCAAATGTGGCCGCATACCAGGTCAGAGAAAGAGGAAGATCCACTCACAAAAATGGAATAATTCTCAATAAACATTTTGCTAACAAGAGACTTAAAATCTCCGTTCTGTTTCCCTCTGCAGAAGGCTGGCAACTACCAACTACTTCCCCTCTCAGACCGGCATCGGAGAGCTTCGCAAGTTCACAGACCCCGGTGGTGCTCCATGGACCTTATCAATCCCTTCTAGGACAATCTGACACACACACAGATAAAAAAGTAAAGCCTGACACATACTTCACATTACTTACTAAAGTAATTTCACATGGATTAAAGTTGTAAAAGTGACATTTTTAAATTTTAGAGAGAAAAAACAGTGTCTTTTTGGCATTTGAATAGAGAAGGATTGTTCTTGTGAACAATAATACACACACCATAAAAGAAAATATTGATTAAAGAACTTCTGATGAAAAAAACAAGATAGAGAAACAATGTGAAAAGACATGGCACAGATTAGGGGGAAAAACATTTAAAAGTCCAGTAGATCCACAAGTTCCTGACTGACTGAACAACCCCCTTCCAGAGGTAAGAATTTTTATGTAAAGAAGTACGCTTTCCTGTCCTCCTCTAAACACATGATTGTTTTTGTTTTTGTTTTGGGTTTTTTTTGGTGTGTGGGTTTTTTTTTTTTTTTGGTCTCTTTCAGCCCCTTGAAAGCACATGCAAAATTTTTTCATCTTTGCCCTCTCCCCAGGTTTAACAAGACATTAGTGTGCCATTTCCATTACATTGGTCACATTCCTTCTGCTCCAGCAAAGCATACATTTCAAAATGTAAAATGTGCCCATTGTGTGTCCATTCAATGTGACATCCTAATTTTAGAAAAAAATAGCAATTACCCTTAATGCCATTTTACTGAACAGTAGAAGAAATCATTGTGTGTTAGGTTATAAGTTAATGAAACTTTATTGCCGCAGCAGATAAATGCAAGAAATAAAAGACTGCAAAGACTCTTCCTATCTATGTAGCAATTCAAGAAAAAAAACGAGAGTTGATGTTACCTGGAAACGTGTCAGACCACAGATCACATGGCAGTATCGCCAGAGTTGATTCTATGAAGCTCTCTGCAGAAACTAGAAACATGTAGGTGTGCCCTACTGCGCTCTCATTTACATTTACATACTGATAACACTCTGCAAAAGACCCTGGTAGATTCGCTCACTACCGTTAATTACAAGTCCTCTTTGAAATGGCATTGATACTTCCTACAGTTTTCAACCATCGTAAGTATCCGGGATGTGGAGCTTTTGCTGTTTTTAAAACAAATACGAGACAGCTTGTCTCAGGCCTCAGTGTCTGTTCCAGTGGTTCACTCTGGTTACTCACTTCAATTGACGCCAAAGCAAATGACTGGGCAGTCGTATCTACACAAATATTTACATTTCACTCAGCATTTTGAAGCTTTTTACTAGTTTTTGCATCCTGCATTTAGCTTTTTCAATGTCAATTTTTTCTGGCACGTGGTGATTTTAAAAACAGAGGTGAGATTGTGTGTTCCCTCAGCATCTGCCAGCCCTGTTTCGGGTGCTGTACTAGGCACAGTGAATTAAAAGAAGGCTATGCCATCTCTGTATTCAACAAGTTCACGGCCACTCTGGAGGTCCAGGCAACAAGTACATTAATACAGATTTTTGTACAGCTGGAAAAATAATGGTTGATCCCATACGATACACAAGACATTGTTCTATGTCATCACAGGTGTAATTTTTCATCTTCACTACAAACCCGTATAGAAGGTATTACTCTCTAGCTTCCACAAGAGGAAAAAATAATAGTTAGCATTTATTTACTGACTGAATACCAAACGTCAGGGGTTCCAATGCGAACTTTACGTGTTTTATCTTGTTTTATCTACAGAACAATCCTCTAAGATAGTATCCCTATCAAATTCTCCTTAAACATGAAGAAAGTAGCTTAAGTGAATCTACCAGTCAGGTTTCTCCAGAGAAACCGAGTCACCAGGATACAGATAAACAGACTTATTATGTGGAATTGGTTCATGTATCATGGACGCTTAGCAAGTCACAGATATATCCCCAAAATAGCTGTCCAAATATCCAGGTGCCCCATGGTCCAGCTGACACATAAACGTAAGTATCACCAGTACTAAAAGCAATACAGCCAGGAGATACTGAAGCGTGGAAATAAACCAGAAGCCTTGCTCTTAAAAATTACGCAATACTTATTTTGCAAGTTCAGAAACCACTCCAAGTCACACAGTTTGTAATGGATCCAAGTGTAACTCCAACATACATGCACTTTCTACTATACTATGGTGATTCTAACCCTTGAAATACTGGTCTTTGATTTTTACACCTTCCTGAATAACAAAAATGCTTATAAGACCACTTATGATCCCTTTTCTACTATTGATTACTCAGATCTAAAATAGCATTGACCATCCATGATGCCTCATTCTACCTAGATACTGCCTTAGTTGGAACCAACTTGAGAGCTGAAGAATTCTTTGATCTAGTCGTTTAATTCCAAGAGAGTCAACAGAAGTAATGTCATGTCCCATTAAATATGATCTTACACCATGGGCACAGATCACCCCCTATCTCATAGCCCTGTCACTTGCAATTAACATGTATACATGCATGTCCTTTTTCAAAAGGACAGGAAGATGAGTATTTGGAAGTACAGAAATTCTGAAGTATCCACAGGAAAAATTTTTTCTCAAGGTATGAAAAATCAATCCACTGAACATCATCAGTCTCTGTGCTCTTATGAATTAGGAAAAGGCATTTCCTGAATAAACAGCAAAATTAGGCATACCTAGGTTAGAAGGTTATTAATCATTGTATCTTGCATCTTTTATCAGCACCTTTGAGCTAATATAAACCAAGGACATATATGTGCCTTCAGATAATATGGTTATTCCAGAAAGCTGGTGCATGCACATGTTTTTATTTGCAGGCAAAATTCTTTTATGGACCTTGGAGATTTGCCCTGTTGGGCCTCCAATATCTGAGGCAAGATCAACATTGTTACTACTCTTCTGGTGATGCTGTTTCAGTAATATTAATGATCTCCTGGCTGATGGACACCAAATGTTGCTAAATTCTTCAGACATACTATCATCAGAGTGTTGCTGCACTTTTCTTCACCAATGTTAGCAAGGATTGACTGACATTTTAGAAAGGCCAAAAGATACAACCTACTCATGATATTCGTCTCTTTTATGGTCTTTGCATCTTGCTAGCCTCAGCCCTGCCTCATGTAATGGTCCTTGAACAGGGAGAAACGTGACCTACTTCAGGTCACTCAACTTCCAGGCAAAGAGAGCATGAGAATTCTCTTCTTTAAGGAACAAATTAAGATCAAGAAAGTGAGGCTTGAAGTTCACGCAGCTACGATTAACCAACTTTACTGTAAAATACTGAGAATACAGAATAAGAAATTAAGATTCCTTGGCAGAGATAATTATTATTGAGGATTAAATGCAAAGATATTTCTAGCCCCATTTTTTGATCTTTCAGTAAGACTGAATAGTGTTTTGTTTGCTTTATAACTAAGTAGAAAGAGAAAAACATCCAGTTTATTGGACACATTGTCAAGGCCAAAAAATAAAGCCTTTTTCAAAAAAAGGCAGCAGACCTCTAGGCTGAAGTAGAAAACACAAACAGTGCCCAATCACAACCTGTAGGCTCCTGTCCTCTGGGTGCTAACTAGGAGCAATGAGACCGAACCCACCAGATCCATCACTCCATGTCCAGTTCAGGCAATGCTAAAGAAATCTCACTTTTCACCCACTGTACTGGTTCTGGTACAACTGGACCATAAGACCATTTGGGGAAAACTCATTTAGAGAGGCTTATCAGTACTGTGTCTTGAGATTTTATCTTCCAGTCAGATCTGCATTACATGTGGCCATGAGTACCTAAAGGCTACCAGATGTGTTCCCTCTGGCCCCATTTTGTTCTCAGTTCCACTTGTTTGAACCACAACACATCCTCAGCTGAAGAACATGTAACACACCACTGCCATCTCAGCGAAGGACTTGATGAAAGCATGACCACTTACAACGACCCTCCTCATGACCATTCTGTAGGATCCACTGATGACAGATGGCCAGGGCACTGAGGCTGCACACTCCATTGCTCTTCTGTTAGAAAAGCAGCACAGATGCAGGAGGAAACATGACAGGGCCATTCACTGTCACTACCACATCAGCTTTCTAGCCCCATTTCTACCAGAACCTTAGAGAATTTATCTAAAGGGTAAGTTTCAAAAGTCTGGTTATGAACATGCATGTGAACTGGTGAGAGGGACAGCTGAGATGAGAATCAAAAGTTCTGGGCCCCACGGGCTTAGCAGACAAAGTGGAGAAATCAGAGGGGAGGTTGGGGCAAAAGCTAAGGACCAGTAAAAACACCCTCTTCCCGGGGATCAAAATAGTTCAGAGGTGATAAGGGAGTCCATCACTGAGAGGAATGTGACCTGCTGGCGACTTCGGTGAAGTGGAAATACTCTGAGGTGAAAGTTGCATATGCCCTGGCAGTGTCCCTGATTCTGTCTTAATGCCATTCATAAAAATGTTTGCTGACTTTATATTCTTTGGCTCTTGAAGTTGTTCTATCCTTTCTGTAGGCTGATATGTGAACATAGATGCAACGGTGAGGATGAGGCTTAAGACCCTCACTTACACAGCCTGTTGAAGGCCCTACCAGAGGCTCTTCCAATGTATTCTCATACCAGGTAGTTTTGTAAGTTGCAAAAGTATGTATTTTAAGAATGGATGGCTCCAGCCACCATCTTGTGCATGTTTCCTCTCCATCTCCCCTCCCCTCATGCTGGGTAACACCGGAAACGTTCCTTCCATCCACTGGCCGGTACGTACAGCAGTAGGACATAAATTACCGAAGCAGAGGTTGCGCAATTATAGGAACAAGTCCGTGAAACCCGCCCCGCTAGCAGGTGTGAAAGCAGGAGTTTTCTGCTGTGCCAGGCCATTGGTGGTCTGCGGAAGAGGATTTCAATAACCAGATGTGTAAAACCGCACACAAAGTACAGCATTTGATTCAATGCCTCACCAGAAAGGAATGGCCTTATACTCGATAATGTAGCATATTCAATTGTGAACTCAAAATACACAGTGTTATTGAAGAAAGGGAATATTTTATTAACCATTTACTGTCACATAACCACAATGTAAAATACATTTTAGGATGTTACAGTTAAAAACACCGAAAAATTCACACTCCTCACTGCACCCTCGGTAAAGATTACGGTCTTTGGTCAGCCTAAAATTTATTTATGAGAACACAGAGAAATTCAGATGCAAAATTAATGGGGCAAGAAACAAAGGTCAAGATGAGCAATGAAATTAACAGAAATTATTCTGACACTGAGAAACAAATTACAACAAAAATTCTCTTACATCAGGTATAGACATTTTTTCTTTTCCTTCTGTAAAGCATCAAATAGTAAATATTTTAGTCTTTGCATGGGATACTGTCTCCGCCACAACTCTTCAGCTCCACAGTGGCCGGGGACAGCATCCACAGGCAGTAGACACAGAAATGGGCATGACCAATCTGGCTTCTATTTCAGATCATACCAGAAGCAATACTTCATTAAAAGAAAGAGAAAACAGCAAATAGAATAGGCTGTAGGGTTTTTTGATAATCCAAAGTATGAATCATATTAATATCCTCATTCAAATGCACCTTTCCCTCTGTCAACAAAGTATGTTAACATCAACAAAGATATTAAACTCATCTTGTACTACCATAAAGCAACAAAAAAACATTATAAATTCAAATTGTGACTAGTCACTATATTATAAAACTTAAAATGTTCTGAAATCTTTCATTATACATGTATAAAGGGAACCTGATAGGTGTGTTCACAAAGTTGACAACTGTTCTAAGAATTTACAAATCTACATGGTATTACTAACACCAAGTTGAAAAGCTAGAGGAAACAAATTTAAATATCAGCAATCAAGAAAAAAGTTAACCATCCTTCATTCTAGAGGAATAGCCACATTAAATTATCTTTTGTTTTTCTATATGGAATATTTTATTAGCAATCACAGTCATAATAAATGATCATGAAAGAGGAATATAAGAAAAAATTATTTACAAAGATGGTATTTTTAAATTTTTTGAACACTTATACTTATCTCTTTTAAATTATCAATTTGAATAACAATTTTTTCTAAATTAGTATTCATGTTTAAACCTCATTCTGTGTTAGAAACTTTACATTACTTTTTTCTAATAGAAACCTCCCCAAATTATTAAGCTTCACCCCCAACTCTTGGAAAATTATTAGTAATACTCAATTATTAATATTTAGATTTTAAGTATTTAAGATGAAGATTTAAAATACTTTATAACATGTTGCTATGAAGCCTATAAATGTAAGGACGTAAGGATTGTTTTATTAAATGCTCTCATGGAAAGCATGTATCAGATAAATAGTCAAAAGAAAATAGTGAACTTATTTCCATCCTTTAAAAACAACAGAGAGAAGAGGAAATATTTCAAGACTCTAGGTCTTCAGCCTGGTGGATTTAGCCTTAGGGGCAAGACGTTCTTCTGATGCTATAGGGCAGTAAAAAGGGAGTCTTCACACTAAAAGAAAAAGAAAGAGCAATACGAATAGTATTTTTTTAGTTTTACTTGGAGAAAAACCCTAACAGTGTTTCCTTTTGAATCTAACTTTCTGGGTCCTAACTTGGACAAAAAGGGATGGATGGCCATCTATGCAGGAAGTGGGTTTGGCACAAGGGCAATGTAACTTCATGTGGGGATGGTTCACATAGAGAAAGAGGGAGATCTTTATTCCTTTTCTGTATCAATGAAATGTAAAATGTAACATGAGAGAATGAGTAAACTGATCTATAATCTCCCTGTACTTCCAACATGGATTCTAAGGGCAGCAACGCTATAGTTCATAGCATGGAGTTGACTGCAATTAATTGTAGAAGTCAACAGAGACTGATCAGCAGGAGTCTGATTCTGGTGCCAGCACTAAAGATAGGTTCCTAAATCATAATGAACAGGGACAGGATGAGTGAACTCAGTGATTCACCAAGCGTGGGCAAAGTAAAAGGTTTTTCAATTAGCAATATTTCCCAATCTCTCAAACTAGCTTTTTCTTTCTTCCTGTTGTCCAGGTTTGTTATGAACCTAGTTTAAGATTTGATAAACTATAAATGCTTAAACCTCAGTAATGCAATTAATCTGTCCTGGTGGAAACATAGAGACATCTCTTGACTGAGTCCAAAAAAAAAAAAACAAAAAAACCTTATGAAAATCTAGGATGTAACACCAGCCACTCTTATTAAGTGGTAGGTAAGTCACAAAGGTTACATTTTAACTTAACACATGATAGCATCCTGTTCTGAGAGAGATTCCCAACTAAGCAGTGAACCAGATGTTTCATAAAGAAGGGTATAGATGATGAAATACAGAAAGACACTGTCTCACATATGGAATTCTGATGCCCATTGCAGACAAACCCAGAGATTCACCACTGGACTGATTCACCCAGGCACCCTGTCCTTACTCTCTTATTTTAAATTTAAATGTTTATTTGAGAGAGAAAGAGAAAGAGTGAGAGAAAGAGAGAGAGTGCAAGCATGCATGAGTGAGCGTGGGGCAGACGGGGGTTGGGGGTGGCAGAGGATCCAAAGTGGGCTCCGTGCTGACACAGAGAACTTAAGGCAGGGCTCAAACCCACAAACCATGAAATCAGGACCTGAGCTGAAGTTGGATGCTTAACCGACTGACCGACTGAGCCACCTAGGCTCCTCTTATTTTCTCCTTTCAAAGGGAGAGGCATTGAACAGGAGAAAAATATACAAAGAATGCCATCAAAAAAGCAGCAGCACAAATCAGTCATCATCTTACCCCCTTGAGACAACCACCACTGAGTCCTTGTACGTTAACTTCAAGATTCTTACACACACGTATACCTGCAATACTGACCTTGCAAATGTAAGGCTATCATTGCTGGTTGGTATTTTACTTTCGTCACTTATGGATACTTTCTCATTTACTATCATATTTAAGACTGACTTTTTTCATTGTACAGTTTCAATCAAACCCATAGTAATGGGCACTCTTTTTACTTTTAAAAATTATTACAAACTATGTTGCAAGGGAAAAAAGGCCCTTTGAGAGCTTCTCCCAATCTTTCTTAACTGATAATTAGAACAACCAGGACAAAGTGTAGCCCCTCTGAATGTCCACAGATGTTGCCAAAGTCCTTTTGGGGAGATGGCAACAATTAACGTTCATAGTTGATTAAATTAGTATGGTTTTATGCTGATAGGTTGAAAACACACTCATTTCTTTTAATTGGCTATTTCTGTGTCTTTTTGGTAAATTAGCCAAGCATGTTTTTGCCTTTTTATCCCTTGGAGCGTTGGTGTTTGGTATAACTGGTATAAACTACTAATGGTTTGAGATTAACTGATACATAACTTTGTCACAGCATTTCTAAACATTTCCTCCAGATTCTTCTGAACTATATTCTGTCCTTCAACTGCATTCCATCTCCTGGTAGTTTCTCTCTCTCTCTCTCTCTCTCTCCTCCTTCTAATCCCCTTCTCTCTCCCAGTTCATATTATTTAGTGTGGCCACACACACAAAAAGTCATTTGTTTGAACCTGATGAGAACCTTCACACATCCTAACTTCGAGCTAGAAAGGTAAACGGTGAAGGTTTTGTTGTTGTTGTTGAGTCCCTGCACATGTAAACTCGCTCTAATCTACGCCGTCCTGCCCCCACCTGTATTTGACGATCGTGTGGCTGTCAGAATATCACCTGGTGTTCCTTTCTCCTAGAATTTTGAAGGCATTGCTCTTTCACGTTCTAGCATGCAAGGTTGCTTTTTTTTCTTTCTAATTGAAGCACAGTTGACACACAGTGTTATATTAGTTTCAAGTGTGCAGTATAGCGATCTGACAATTCTATACATTATTCAGCCCTCACCACCGCGAGCGTAATCACCATCTGTCACCACACAGTATTATTACAACATTACTGACTCTATTCCCTCTGCTCTACTTTTCTTCTCCGTGACATTTAGTTTGTAACTGGAAGTTTGTAGATGAAAGGGATTAAGAGGTACAGCGTTGCTTTTGAAACAGTGATGCCATGATGATTCTTACCGACCAAGGCGGCCAGAACGTGCCCCTCAACTTGACTAAACATTCGAGACGTTTCCTCCGGACTCCTGGCCCCTGATCTCCCTTTTCCTAGAACAGTTACTTTAGAAAACCTGTCATTGTAGACCTTTCTCTGTCCTTGAGAGATGAAGTCTTCTAAAGGCCTTTGTCATTTATACAACCCAGAAATGTCTTTCTGGAAGACCTGGAAGGCCTTTGAGAAGTGAAGATCAAGGGAGGTACCGTTCCTCTCTCCTAGTCTGTGTGGGAGGGAAGAAGCTTCCTTGACGGGACCCTTCCTCCAAGTTGGAACCACCTTCTGTGGTGAAGACGGGAGAAAGTCTACTTGTCCCTTGGATGGAGCCACTCAGCACACAGACGGCCGACACCTCCCAGGGCCAGCTCTTAGCGACGGTCTTCGCTTCTGTGGGGAATAGTTCAGACTGGGTTCTGTCCTCCCTCCCCTCTGTCAGCAGTTCTGTATAACGGCTTCCTTGCCTGTTTAATCTTGTCCAGTGCAATTTTCCCTTTGAGACTACATTACTCTTTTTTTTTTTAATACCTGAGATCCTGAAAATTCAAAATAATAATCCTTGCTAAACATCAGGACACACACGTAGGAGACAGATATTCATGTTCCATAAACAGACTTTCAGGCAATACTCCATTGCTCAGCCTCTTCCTTACTCCTGTCTTTTGTTACACCTGTGCCTTAAGATCCTAAATTTCTGAGGTAGGGGCTGGGGAAGATTAAGGAAGTTCTTTTCCCTACAGCTTTTGTGACTGAACTTTCTCTGCTCAGTTAAGTCAGTTGTAAATACAAATACAATGAAAAACAAGTGTGATACAAACAAATGCAAATACTTCTTCTATCAATACTTTGTAGCACTCCCTGGACTGCTAATATTCCATTGGCTATTCTCTTTGTTCTTACGGACTAATAGTTTTTAATTTTTTTCTTCTTTACTCACATGCAGAAGAAACTATCAATAGATATGATTTAAAATATGGGGAGGGATTAGATCACGTAGAAAATTTACGAGTTGGCGTAAGATTTATGGATTTTCTTCTAAATGAAATGGGAAGTCAGAGATCTGAAATGGGAGATTGGACACAGTATGATTAATGCTTTCAGAAGATTAGTGTAGCTATTGTGAAGATAACATATTATGGGTGTTCAAAAATGGATGCAAGACAGACAGACCAGCCTGGAGGGACTGCGGACGTCCAGATGAAAGATGGCGTTGGCTTGAACTAAATCCTTAGTGGTGCAGATAGGATCAAGTGGAAGCATTTAAGATTCCGATTGAGCTGAATCAACAAGTTGTAACGACAAAGAGGAAAAGGAAAGAGTGATGGAAACTCCCAGATTTCTGGTTGAGCAGCTCCCAGATGGAAAAAATAAGGGGGGGAAGGGGGCACATACTAAGAGATGTTTTTTGAACTTTCTACATCTTCCTTGTCTGCCGAACAACTTTTTTGGCATTTCCATGTGAATTGTGTGCAGTTTTACTGTACATCTCATACGTCTTCAAATCCTGTTATTTATTGATCCTTAACAAGGCTTTAAAACTTAAACCCAAACTTTGTCTGAACTCAGCTTTATTTCCATTTTCAATTTCTTTTGGTATGCCTTCACTTGCCCATTTTTTAAAAATTTTATCTTAACATTTATTTATTGCTGAGAGACACAGAGAGAGCACAAGCAGGGAAGGGGCAGAGAGAAAGGGAGACACAGAATCTGAAGCAGGCTCCAGGCTCCGAGCTGTCAGCACACAGCCCGACGCTGGGCTCGAACCCAGGAACCATGAGATCATGACCTGAGCTGAAGTCAGATGCTTACCTGACTGAGCCCAACCAGGCATCCCTCATTCACTCATTTTTAGCTGTTTTGATTCATCTTCTTGTAGAAAATCTACAGTTTTTAAAATTAAACTTATTTGTAAAATGCAGCACTTTTGTATCCCACGTGCCCTCACTGTGGCATCAGAAAACGACCACTCCATACCACTGCGCGGTCCTCACCTTCCTGCCAAAGCCATCACACTCCCTGACTATGAAAACCTCTCTGCACCGCCACCCTTGCTGTCCTACTGCGCTTTCATGTGGGTCCCAAACAACGCTTTCCAATGATAAGTCATAGTGTGTCACCCCCCATCAGTAAGTAAGTACATAGACTAAATCTCCAGGGATGTTTCCTCATGCACAGACTGAAATACAAAATCCTCACCATGGTCACATGATCTCCAATCCTGCCCCCCTCTTTGACACCATCTTCTGAGAGTCTGTTCTAGACATGCTGTTGCCCAGCCCCGTGGGCCTCTTGAGGCTCACCCCTAGTCTACAAAACTTCTGTCTCAACGTACCGTCATGTCATTCAGTCCACTTTCCACCTTTCCAAGGAGTGCTTCCTTGATTGATCAGTTACTTCAGACAAGGACATCAGAACAATTTGGTCTGCTGTCCTGAATATGTTGCCCTAAGTCCACTTCTGGATAATGTGGCTAAGGAGATTTGTAAGTGAGGCTTAAAAATATTAATTACTAATAATGCTATGTTATCTTGTTTTGTGCCACAAAGCTCAACTGGGGCTTTGTTAGTCAATGTGTGTGTGTGTGTGTGTGTGTGTGTGTGTGTGTGGTCAGTTTGCTTTTAATCAAATACTTGAGAAGTTATGAATGATGCATATCAAAATTAAAGTACTAAAAATAAGGAGAAATCAATACCTTAATCATTCTTATTAAACATGTAGGCATTATTTGATATTTTCTTTTGAGGAAATAGCAAAAAAATTTTAGATTTTAAAACCCTCAAATTAATAGCCTTTTCAAATCTCATCAATTGTATATAGAATATTATCTAATGGAAGAGACCTAAATTCTTGACTAATCTTGAAAACATAATCACTGAAAGTCAGCTAATTAGGGGGAAAGAATCACGAATATATGTATTCTCTCTCTAGTTTTCTTTTGTCAATGGCCATTCACAGTTAAAAATAATTTGAAATATCATCTGAAGACTTTAAACAGAAGACAAAATTAAATATTTTAAATGGTAAAGAAATATTCATTTACAAATTATTCTACCCAATTTCAGATGCAACCAACAAATAATACCCAGCTGTGGAAGCCATCAGCATATCACTGACTTAAAAATCCATATTTCTTTTTTCCAATATTTTTAATGTTTTACTTATTTTTGAGAGACAGAGAGATAGAGTGTGAGTAGAGAAGGGGGAGAGAGAGAGAGAAACACACACACATAATCCGAAGCAGGCTCCAGGCTCTGAGCTGTCAGCATGGAGTCTAATGTGGGGCTCAAACCCATGAACCGTAAGATCATGGCCTGAGCCAAAGTTAGACACTTAACCGACAGAACCACCCAGACAACCCGATATCCATATTTCTGAAGTACTGCTTTTAGCTTTAGACAAAGAAAAAAAATTTTTGATACTAGGATTAACTACCATTCCAAAATCAAGAGAAAAATGCCAACCCCCTATAAGCCTTTTTATATGATGTGAACATCTGACGTCTGCAGACTTTGGAGGAGAAGTAAATTACCCAAGAATCACAACTTTAGACTTTGTTCTCCACATTACGGACATAAGAATGACATTACTAGGTCAACTAGCCTAAGAACGGAACAACCGACAAATATGATATCCACTACCAACTGTCCAGGCTGCAAGGAAGTAGAATGTGAAAATTCAAAAGAAAAGAAACTTCTACAATCTTTGGAGCTTAATGTCAATTTCAACCCACAGTTTGGGCAGCAAGGTCATATGAGAATGACCTCCTGTCATTACAATTATAACAGACACACACACACACACACACACACGCACGCAATTTACTAAGACCTCCTCAGTTCTATTTTTCTAAAAAAGGAGGATGGGGTGCCTGGCGGCTCAGTTGGTTGAGTGTCTGACTTCTGTTCAGGTCATGATCCTGAGCCCGAGTCCCACGTAGAATTGCTGTCCTAGCACAGCTGCCTCTGATCCTCTGTCCCCCTACCACACCCCCAAACACCACTGCCCCTCCCAGGCTCACGCACGCTCTCTCAAAAATAAATAAACATTAAAAATTTTTCTTAAATTTTTTTAATGTTTATTTTAGAGAGAGACAGAGAGACAGAGTGTGAGCAGGAAAGGGGTAGAGAAAGGGGGAGACACAGAGAAGCAGGCTCCAGGCTCCGAGCCGTCAGCACAGCGTCTGATGCGGGGCTCAAACTCACAAACTGCGAGATCATAACCTGAGCTGAAGTTGGAGGCTTAACCAACTGAGCCACCCAGGTACCCCTAAAAATTTTTTTCTAATAAAAAAATTTAAAAAGGAGGATATAGTGAAAATATGATGTATGGTATTTTTTTAAATAGCATTAACAGAGGATCAGATTGTTTAAACATAGAGAGTATAGGGAGAAAATTCTACTGAATCACAGTGGGGAGCTCTGTTCCTCTTTTTCGAGTTTACAAACTGGTAATTACGCTGAAACACTCTTTCCTCTAAGACAATGAGATCTTAAAGTTCGTTTCGCCACATTTCAAAGTCGGCTGCAAGCATCAGTCCTATGAACGGCTGACAAGCCAATGTCATCCACACCAATTCAAAAGAGTTGAAGACAAAATATCTAAGACAGAAAAAAAAATCCCATTTACGATCAGTTATGGATAAAGTTCTAGGTATTGAAAAATATAATCTTCAATGCGATTTGGTTTCCCTTGGGCTTCCAATTTTCCTGAGTCGACTTAGTTATCCTTCAAGTACTAAAATCACCAAGTCCTTGCTCGAAAGAAGTGCTTTTCTTAGTCTGGTTTCCATAACTATAAAATCAAGATGCATTTGAGGTGCTCAGCTCCTTTTATTGCAAGCATATTAAAAAAAAAAAAAACTGAGGGGTTAAGAACTGAGTATCACGAAGAAAAAGACTACCAAGAAATCCAAAAAGATTCTCTTGCTCAAGGGGACACTGAACTTCTGGGACGTAAACGACAATCCCATCCCCACAGCTATTACAGCGATGCTGAATAGACAATCATTTCAAACTATTTCTTTCACTGGAAGAGATATTTCAAAGAAGAGGGAAAAAAAAGCGAACTTTTTCACATCGTCTTTGTTATTTATGTGTTGCTCACATATGGATGAGCGGCAACTTTGATCTGCTACAGACACATTTGCTATGTTGAATTCTTTATCTGCTACTTACAGTCGTGAACAAATGGATACGGAATGGATTCCCCAAGTGGAAAATGAGCCACACAGAAGAATTCAAAACGAAGTCCTATTGTGAATTTCTGAGCTCTCCTGTAAAGGACTAAAATTGTAGACTGATCCTTGCTTAGGCCTACCAATGCTGTTCTAAATGGAAACACACACACACACACACACACACACACACACACAACAAAAAACTCATTTGGGGGTGGGTTTAGAGTCGATGATGTGTTTCTTCTTTGGTCAATATCTAGCATGTGTTAAGTCTTCCACTGCCCTCTGTGTTGTTAATGCTAAATATTTACCCCCTGGATATATTTCAAAATTACAATTTTTGTAAACCGTCTTAGTTTCACTTCGTGCTACTGTAAGGCTGGTCTGCACCGAAGCCTTTTCTCCACCCAACGGACAATGACGAATTCGTGTATCAGTCTCCGGTACGAATCTGTCCGCACCGCCACGCCCCGGAGGCCACCGAGCTCTGACACTTCGCCTGGGATTCCGTAGGCCCAGTGAAGACCCGGGGAACAAGTGAATGCGCCACTGTATTGGACACAGCAAGCACATAATAATTGCAAGGATGGATGCGAGAAAACTGCGGTAATACGGAATCCAGCCGCGGCTCAGGCAATTGCACAGAAGCGAAAACTTGGGACGACGGCAAAAAGAAACGTAGGGACTGCCAACCTAGGCGGGGAACAGTGCAGACAGGAGCCGGCGGACGGACGACAAATCGCACGTATAAAAACATATATACGTTTATAAAATACCTGGCTGCGGCTTTGGATGAGCTGGCCTCGCCCTGTGACTCGGGGTTGGGGGCGAGGCGACCAGGACACTTGCGGCTGGCTTGACAGACGTCGGGAGACGCACTCCTCGCAGAAGACTCTGGAAGGAGAGCCTCAGGCACTCAGAGCACCCAGGTGTTTCCACGCCTGTGCTTCCGGTTCTCTGAGATCTCGCGAGATCAGGATTCCCCCGCGAAGTGCAGTCCTCACACCTGCGCTGGGGCCTGACTCTGCTTCCTCTGAGATGCTCTGACCTGCAATGCCTCCCAGCTGTCCTCTCCCTGCCCTCCATGGGGACCTGCGCTTCCTCCCCCCACACACCCCGCACCATCCAGTTGCGCCCTTTGCCTCCTGGGAAAGCCCACCCTCCACCTGGACCAGGCTCCCACCTGCGGGAGAGCATTTCCTGGTGGAAGAGGCTTGGGTAAAGAGACCAGCTCCCCCCTCCCCCCTCGCAGGCAGGTGCAGGCAGGAGAAAGAGAAGGCAATGAATGATCTGAGGTTGTTCTTCGAGGAAAAGGCATGAGGAGAGAAAGAAAAAAAATTGCATGTATGTGTATATGTATATTATATATAGTGTATATGTATAAACATATATGCATACTCACTATGACTCATTTTATAAGGTTGATTTTACTGAAAGAACACCTAAAACTTGGGTGGAAAGTTTAGGAATAAACGAGAACTGAGAAATAGGAACTAATAGAAAAGTAGCAATTAAACACATGAGATAAATATTCCAAGAAGAACAAGAGGGCTTTCATAAAAGTGTGATCATTTCCTACTCTATGGGGTTCAGATATAAAAAAAATAGTGTCAAATTCGTATCATAAAAGTTTGATATAATCATATTTATAAATTTTTCAGAGTTGGTATAAATAAAAGCCAGTACAAAATATTTTAAACTAAAAAGTCAAGTAAATGAAAATAGTGTATTGTTTATAAATATGGAGGCATTCATTATAAAAAGAGCAGAATTGCAAGAGATTGCCCTTAGAGGGTGAGATCACAAGTAGGAATGGGTGGGGCAGTGGTGGGTTTAGTTGTAAATCTTTTAAAACAGTTTGCTTTTTAGAATCATATATAAGTATTACTTTGATGAAAGAAAAGATACTGCATGCATGCGATTTTATAATACATAGCATAATTTATCTTTATATAAACAAAATTTTATACTATGTTTTAAAGCTAATCTGTTAGATATTTATAAATTTTACTTGCAACCTAAGTTTTACAAGAGAATATCATTATACATGTTCTTAATTCTGGAGAAACCACAGAATCTTCTCATCAGATTTGGTTAATCATAGCTGGAGCACTGGGGTCATGGTCAAGGATTAATTGTCACAAGATGTTAAGCCTCTGGAAATTTAATTTTCAACATTAAGTGAATAAAAGTGGTTTTCTACAATACATTTTAACAAATATAAGCCCTTTCCTGGTGTCAAGGTTATAAGCTGTCAGTCCTTAGAATTATTACAACATATGTCCAAGTCTTGCAAAAGAGATCTTTGCCCTTCCCAGGAAACAGGTTTAGAAAATTAAGTTTTGATGACATAAAAAGAATAGAGTCTATTGAAATCTTACAGTAAGTGGTCTGTCAAGATTGCTTCTTTATCTAAATAAACAAAGACTAAGGACTAACCCAAAGCTCTTATATCAACTGTTTCTTTACCAGAAGTTTCTCTCAAGGATTTCTCACTTAGTATTAGTGGAAACATGTGGCTTCTGGGTTCATGAATAATTTTCAAGGCTGAATCAAATTTATTTCTTATTTTTATTTCTATATCTATTAAGAAATAGCATCTCAGAAATGTTACACATCTTTTTATAATGTATTTATATTCTAACAATATAAATGGTTTGTATTCTTTGTGATTTTATACATAGAAACTGCTTTTTTAAAATTGTGTTTTAGAAAGAATTCCTTACAACTCTACAATATTTATATTTATTTCATAGCTATTATATCATTCCTACCATAACCAAAGCAATTTAATTTTTTTAAACATTTATTTATTTTTGAGAGACAGATCGAGACAGGGCACGAGCAAGGGAGGGGCAGAGAGGAGGGGACACGGAATCCAAAGTAGGCGCCAGACTTTGAGCAGTCAGCACAGAGCCCAACACAGGGCTCAGACTCACAGACTGCAAGGTCATGACCTGAGTCAAAGTCAGATGCTTAAATGACTGAGCCACCCAGGCGCCCCCAAAGCAATTTAAGTGATTTTATTGTTTTAACAATTATTTAGGTTAGATAAAATTTGATGCTGCAAAAGTATAAAGAGTACAAACCTGAGCTCATTCATTCACTCACCAATATTTACTGGGGATCTATAAGGTGTCAGGCCTGATGCTAAGTGCACATTAGTTTCCTACCTATAAAATTAACAGTCTGGATGAGGAAGAAGCACCAATGTTCAGTATCAGAGATGAAACTCAATTGGAATTATAACTTAATTGCAGAGAGGAAATTTTTCTACACAAGGCAAACAGGTGTAATTTTGTGCTTACATATACTCTGCATATCTGTGGCTAAGGATAGATGAGAGAAGAATATTATTAGAGAGAGGAACAGAATCCATTTAAAAAGAGTTAAATTTTTTGTTATATTATCTGTAAACACGTGCATATGCACACAACGTGCGTTATCACTCAGATTAGTTTTAATGTGCAATTTGAAATGGCCTAATCAGAAATACAAGAATCCAGGGGCGCCTCAGTGGCTCTGTTGGTTAAGCATCTGACTTCAGCGCAGATCATGATCTCATGGTTCACAAGTTCAAGCCCTGCATTGGGATCTGTGCTGACACCTCAGACCCTGGAGCCTGCTTCAGATTCTGTGTCTCCTTCTCTCTCTACCTCTCTTCCTCTCTCTCTCTCTCTCAAAAATAAATAAACATAAAAAATACAAGAATCCATGCTGAGCTATTTAATAATTAAATATTTTAAAAGACTGGTGAGTTAGCAGCTAAAGAATTGTCATTCAAAGGCCAACCCCCAGAGCCAGCTACTGTCAGCACTTGACCCTGTATTGTCTTTAGTCAGAGTCACAGGCTTGGTAAATAAACACGAGATTTTTTTCAAATAAAATGGTGAAATGGCTGATCTTTCTGGTTTGGACCAGACAGAAGTGTCATACAAGCATTCCTACCCCCACAAAAACAGGGTGAAGAAGCCCATAGAAAATTACCTATAATACATAAGATAATGACCTTCGGACTATCACCCGAGTCTTCAGATTTTAATGAGTTCTGTGTTCAGAAGCTTATGGGAGGATTTCCTAGCCTGAGTCTGACCCAAAGGTTAGTTGAATATTGCTGCTAGAATATTGGGCTGCCAAAGCATCAAAAGACAGAGTACTGGGATTTGTTGGAGCCTAGAGATTTGCATAACCCTCATTATGCCACTTCTATTGTTATTTGTTCTGATACTACTTTTTTTGTGTGACATGTCTGGTATGGAGGAGAGCTTCAGCCCACTCCTTCTTTAACTATTGGCTCTCACCGCAATCTACTCTTTATGAACTGTTTTTCATCATAAATGATCAAATTCACTTAGGTAAATTCATACCATATCATTTTACTTTTTGGATGGTTTCCGATAGATTTGTCACCTTGCTCTGCTTAATGATCCTCAACATTGATTTTTAATGAAAGTAAATGAGCCTGTTGCTTAAACTTGACAATGCACAGTTGGCCCTTGCACAACATGGGCTTGAACTCAGCAGATTCCCTGACACACAGATTTTTTCTAATACATGTGTTTTTCTTCCTTATGATTTTCTTCATAGAATTTTATTTTCTTTAGATTTATTGTAAAAATACAGTACATAATACGTATAACATAAAAATGTGTGTTAATCAACTGTTTGTGTTACTATAAGGCTTCTCATCAATAGTAGGGTTAGGTTAGGTTTATACATGGATTTTCAACTGTGCAGGGGGTCAGTTCTCCTCATCCCTGCATTTATCAAGGGTCATATATGTTTTTTTCTTTTTAAAAATATTTTTAAGGTTTATTTACTTTTAAGAGAGACAGAGACAGAATGTGAGTAGGGGGAGGGGCAGAGAGAGAAAGAGACATAGAATCCAAATCAGGCTCTAGGCTCTGAGCTGTTACCACAGAGCCTGATGTGGGGCTTGAACTCACAGATCATGAGATCATGACCTGAGCTGAAGTCAGATGCTTAACCAACTGAGTCACCCAGGTGTCCCGAGTCAGCTATATATTTAAATATAACTGGCTAGAAAGTTCTTAGTGCCTGACTACTCTGTGAAGATCAGCAAAATCTGCTATCACTCCTCCAACCTATAATCCTGACAAGAAATAATAAAAATTTCCAGGTGAGGAGAAAATGGCTTTTAGAAAATATCTTAATGGTGGTTTAAGTCTTGCTCTGAAACTCTCCAATAATTTCTTCGTTTTTTTTTTTTTTAATTTTTAAAAGTGTTTTATTTTTGAGAGACAGAGAAAGTGTGAGCAGGGAAAGGTCAGAGAGAAAAGGAGACACAGAATCAGAAGACAGACTCCAGGCTCTGAGCTAGCTGTCAGCACAGAGCCTAACGCAGGGCTCAAACCCACAAACCAGGAGATCATAACCTGAGCTGAAGTTGGATGCTCAACTGACTGAGCCACCCAGGCGCCCCACCAATAGTGACTTCTGATTATCATAGCTGCTAATGTCGTCTTAGAAGATATAAGTAATGCATTCTCAGGTTGTGATACAGTAATGAACTTATGAAAAATATATAATGCCTAACAATACTATTAAATTGTAAGAGTATATGTCATAAATGACGGATACTTTCTAAGCTTCTTTGATAATTTATATACATGGTTTTGTAAGCTTACATTTATGCTTATTTTGTGCCATTAAGAAGAAATTAAGGAATTGAAATTCAAACTTCACTTGTTCTCCCAGCTGGTATGCAAAAATTTGGTTGAAATACAATGAAAGAGTCAATCAAGCAATTGTTTTTAACATTAATGTCTTTATAATTGGCTTGAATCATACTTTTTTTCCTTCACCAAGAAAAGAGTAGACTGGTTGAATAATTATTAAAATTTGGCTCCTTAACTTATTAATTTGTTAAATATATTCTGTATCTCCTAGAAACACAGACTGGATGTACTTTTTTTTTAACTTTTCATTTTATTACAGGATATAATTTTTAGAAATAATAAATTTTTTATAATACATTTGACAAGTTTCAAAATAAAATATAACTGTTTCTTTAAATTATAAAGAAGATAAGTAATGGAAACATTTTGGGTTAATAGATTTTCTACATTTCCAATATACCAAGCTGAAAACGGATTGCACAATTTTGATGATTTCCAAATGGATATTAATTTAGGACCAGGCACTGGAATTATTAAGTCTTTAGACAATCTATATTTACCACCAAAGCCATATTTGTACCCTGTTTTATCTGGAGGCTTACAGTTTAATTTGGACAGCTTCCTTTGCTAAATAGTTAATATTAATTATGTGCCTTAACCAAAGAGATTGATGCTTTTGTTGTTGTTGTTGTTACCTTACTGATAGTCTAGAATCTTCTAGGAAATAGCACGCTGGATTTACACTAATTGAAGAGCATTTAAGAAGGGGACTATTTAAAAGGTTTGAAGAGACCATGTGGGGAAATGCATACCCCAGCGATTCTGATACCACCACTCCTTGGTCTCCCAGAACCTGGAGAGAACAGGCCGTGTGGACCAGGCCACATGAGGGAAGCAATCAAAAGTCACCTTTAATCAAGAGACTTAACAATCAGGTAACATCCCCACAGGGAGGGGACAAAGGAAAAATACCCCCAAAATTGTTTACTCCCTCCTCCATTTTCCTGCTAGCATTTCTATCGGCAAAAACTAACTGAAAGTCAGAGAGCAAAGGAACCTGTCAATGTCAAGTAGAAAGGGATAGAAATGAACATGAGAAGTAAATGAAAAATATTGCCACAAAACTAAATACCAAGCTTCTCCGGACTGATGACTGGAGAATTTTCTGGTTCTTCACAGAACACACCTATGGCCAATATATGCACTGTTTCCCTCAACAGTCAGCTCAAATGTGTCTCCGTGTCTTCCTGATGCTGTGATGTTGGAAAGATAAAGCTACATTTTCCACAAGTCTTCACACAGGCGGTTTACAATATGCCAACCGGATGCATATGCCCAACTCCTAAACTGGGGGCCGAATTGCATGCTGGGAGTAGGGTCTGCCATCCATGAGGCTGGATGCAGCCACAGCTGATGGACCACTGAAGAAGCGGCAGGTCTCTTCAGGATCCAGGTCTACCGAGTGGCTCAGGGGAGATTATTTGTGAAGACCAGTTTAAAGCCTGTTTCTGCAGTCCTGTCAGTTTGCTAGGAATATACCTCGATGAAGCACTTTCCCCTACAATACCTAAAATAGTTTCTGTCCTCTGCAATCGAGAATCCTCCACAACACGCACTCCTGCACACAGTGGAAAAAGGTTTGTCATTCTGGCAAGCCGTCTGACAAAAAATTCTCATCACTCTCAACCTTCCGAACAGAGCTCATCTTGGTCCTTGCCCTCCCTATGAGCCAGAAATAAAGGTTGCATTCCATATGTGACGGGAAAATGGCAAGTGAGTAATTGTTCTGTTCATTTCAACAGTAGATAGGCTCATTAAAAATAAAAAAGGAAGAGGTGTTCCTATTATATTCTCTGTATAAGGCATATACATTTAAACTAGGTAAACACTATGTTCTTACACTACGACTTGCAACCATCCACAAATTGGTGTGTAAGACTCTCCTCAGCAATTCCCATGATGAGCTGAAGATCTAGGGGACAAGAAGGATGTGGCACATGAACCAGAAAACACACATTGTTTTTTAACGCGATTCTTTCTGACTACATTCTGTTCCTGCCTGCAATCAAAATTATTGCCATGCTGAGATTTTGCTTCAGCGTTCTGAGTTGAAACACTTACATATCAAAAGATATGTAAAAATAATTCACAGTGATGAGCTATAAAACAGCTTAAGCACAGACACACACACAAAACATGAACAAACAAAAAACCTCTTCAGATCTTTAAGTGAAAACTATGTGTATGAATGGTAAAATTTGTTTTCAAGTAACTTGTAGGTCAAAGATTTAGATAAGAAAAACTGACTTTCTATTCTCTGAATAAAGAGTGACATATTTACTCCACCATTTCTCTGTCACCTTACATTTTCATCATCAATAATAGCTCCTGGCTCTCAAAGTTCTTTTTTTTTATGTTTTTTAAAAATTTATTTTTGAGAGACAGAGAGAGACAGCGTGAGCAGGGGAGGGTCAGAGAGAGAGGGAGACACAGAATCTGAAGACAGGCTCCAGGCTCTGAGCTAGCTTTCAGCACAGAGCCCGAACCCACAAACTGAGATCATGACCTGAGCAGAAGCCTGACGCTTAACCGACTGAGCCACCCAGGTGTCCCTCAAAGTTCTTAAAGGACAGTGAGAATGACATCTTCTCCTTCTTTAATGACCTTCAAACGCAAGTAAACTCTGACTTCTGAATATCTCATGTTGATTGTCATAAGCATCAAAATCCACCACATATTATTATACGGTCTGTGATTTGTGAACACAGAGAGGAAGGCTCTGGGTAAGGAGATGTGAGTATTTGAATATGGAGACCAGAACAGAGCCCAGTTGCATTAGAACGTTTCAAACTTCGAGGCAGATACGGGAATGCTATTTTGTGGTGCAGAAGTGTACCTCTAAACACCAGGGTTAACTCTCTTAAGGAATTTAAAGCATTTAAGTTTTGAAGATAATGGCTTGGAAAGGTCAAGAAGGAATGTAGAGATGAGACAGCTGATAGCGCATGTGCTTAATTCAGACTTTCTGAAACCCACTGTGGGGCCAGACCATAGTGGGGATGTCATTGTAAGTTACAAGTATTCATTCAGCTCAGATTCTCTAATCTGTTCCAAGAACTTCAGCAGAAGGAAAAGTAAAATTTAAGAGAGAGTTTGGAAAAGCTACTGAAGCAGAAGTTTTCAAATGTTTGTGTGCATCAGAATCACCTGGAGGGCTCATTAAAACACAGATTCTGGGCTGCAGCTCCAGTTTCCGATTCAGTAGGTCTGGGATGGGGCCCAAGAATGTGTGTTTCTAATAAGTTTCGGGTGATGGACACTGTTGGTCTAGCCGTCATGCTTTGAAAACTGGCATATTAAGTAATTAGGTGTGGTACTTAGAGAAGGGGAGAGGTCCTCATCAAATGAGAGGGAAAGACTCAGTAGTAGAGTGGGAAGCAGTTACAATGACCAATGCAAAACTAATGAAAGCAATGTCACCAACACAGTGGAAAATATACATAAAAGCAGCCTAAACAGTAATCTGTAGAGCAGGAAAAACAGCAGCCAAAGAGGTAGATTTCTCTCTTCCTCAGAGTGAACCCCATTACATTTTGTTTCCTTGAATTCTATTTCCCCTAGAAAGGAGGTGTGTGTACTTATCATCAAGGTACTTATTTTATATTTTTTTAATGTTTTATTTATTTTTGAGAGAGAGAGAGAGAGAGAGAGAGAGAGAGAGAGAGAGAGAGAGAGAGAAAGTGAGTGCAAGCAGGGGGGATGTGCAGAGAGAGAGGGAGACACAGAATCCGAAGCAGGGTCCAGGCTCTGAGCTGTCAGCATGGAGCCCGATGCAGGGCTTGAACTCAGGAACCGTAAGATCATAACCTGAGCTGAAGTTGGAGGCTTAACCCATTAGGCCACCCAGGTGCCCCCAAGGTTACTTATTTTAAAAATGTTTTTGAGCACATACATTATTCCAGGAATTGTGGCGGGCAGGAATAGAGAGGAAGAAGACTTGTGTTTCCCTTAGGAAGTCAGTCCCTTACTCATGCAGAAAATTCTAGAATGCGGAGACAATGCCTTCCACTACTCAGTATCTTATACAAACTTCATCACCATTCCTGTTCATAAAAAAACATTCTTTGAACATGCTGAATAGATGGTATGGTCACGGGAATGACAGTATCAGCAGCACATTCTGTGGGTCCCTGATGACGCACCAGATACTCTGCTAAGCATCCTTTCTTTTAATTCTTGCACCAGCCTCTTCGGGAAGTAATTTTATTATTCCTGGTACACAGAGAGGAAACTGAGCTTTCCGAGATTAAGCAACTTGCCCCGGATCACACAACTAAGAGTGGCAACGCTGGAATTAGAGCCCTGATCTCTATGACTCTGAAGTCCCTTTTTCATCCGTTAGGCTGTCTCAAAAAGTGATTGAAAATACTTTTTTCTTATGTTATCAAACATCCATTCCTATGATCTTTAGTAATACACAGAAGAAATAAATATTTTCCATGGCTCATTCATGCTTTCCCCGCCCATTTGCCAGAGTGCAAAATGTCAGTTACAGCTTAATGAGTTAGCCCCCTGTGCTGTCTGCCGGAAGTAAAAAGAACTAACATTGAGTATTTTCCAGGCAATGTGTACGGTTTCACTTTTAAAAGGAAACCTTGTAAGCATTGCAATCACTCCCACTTTACAAATGAAGAAGCAGAATCAGGAAAATTAGATAACACTTTCTTCATCACAGAGCTGATACATGGCGGGTCTGAAATGTGAGCCCCATTTTCACTGACTGTAACACTCTGACTACACACCACTATTCCTGAGTGCCTACCTCCAGTTTTCACCTACGTCTAGTCTGCTGTCTAGAATATTCATCACTATGTTCTCCCCTTCACCTTTCTGTAAAGAAACTTGACCAGCTGGCTTCCAAAACCAATTGTGTACAGTGATCAAAAAGTGCATTTGGTCACTCAAGTGGCATATTGGCAGTAGATGTACCACAATGGCTTCCATTCCGTTTTATACATGGTATATGCCCGTGGTTAGAATGCAGATGTGACAACATTATATAACACCAATGCAAACAAAATCAATGTGGTTCCAAAAGGAAACCCGAAAGGGCTAAAAGTAGTAACCATCTCTTTTTCCCTCTATTAAGTATTTTCTTCGAATACAGCATATAACATGTGAAGGAATTATGAAGAAAACATGCAATATTTATACAAATTTTTGTATAAATCGTATACATTGTATAAATTGTATACATATTTCAGTGATGGACAGGGGAAATATTAAAGGAGGATTTATATTCAATGAATGGTTTTCTCCACTTTATTTTTTATTATTCTTTTTTTAAGTTTATTGATTTTTTTTGAGAGAGGAAGAAAGAGAGCATGAGCAAGGGAGGAGCAGAGAGAGGGAGAGAGAGAATCTCAAGCAGGCTCCACACTGTCAGCACAGAGCCCAAAGCAGGGCTCAAACTCATGAACAATGAGATCATGACCTGACCTGAGAGCAAGAGTCTGATGCTTAACAACTGAGCCATCCAGGTGCTTCTCTACTCTACTGATCTAACTTCTGCCGTCTGTTTCCTCCTGGAAGTTCAGGGAAGTCTCTCACCTAGAATGACCTACTACATTAGCACTGTCTACACACCTCCACCAGAGTGAGAGCCATGCCCCAACCTCAAGTTCCAGCTGGGGCCTGATCCCACTACTTCCCACTCCTGTCCCCTTTAGGAGACTCAAGCCAACCCTTCCTTCCTGTTCTTCAAACAAGCCAAGTGTATCAATATCTCAGTCCTGCCTAGGATTCATCATTCAGATCTCACCTCTTTTTTCATATTCCCAATCTTTTTTTCCTTTTTATTATTATTATTTTTAATTTAGCCAAACTTTATTTAGGGTAAAATCATTCATTTTTGGTATATTGTTCTGCGAATTTGGATAAATGCACAAAGCTATGTACCTATCACTACAGTCAAGACAGAGAATAGTTCCTTCAACCACGATTTACTGTGGCCTTTGTAGTCCACCCCCCTTCCCACCTTACACCCTGGAAACCAATGATCTGCTTTCTGTCTCTATACTTTGTCCTTTTCTAGAGCATAATATGTGTGGAATAACACAATATGTACTCTTCTGAGTTTGAGCTAAATGTCCATTCTTTACAACTTACATAATGTTGCCCCATAATTACCCCCCACCATTGTACTAATAATATTATTTTCTTTTTAACACTCATTATCCCTCAAAGCATCGTTTTATTGGCTTATGTGATTGTTATCTACTTTTTTTCTCTGAAGGGCAGCAGCTACATATATGACAGTTATATACAAAGTAGAAAAAATATTTTTTCAGATTTACCCTCCATTTATGTACTTAAAATTTAGTCTTCAAAAGCATTTCCAAGGTGAAAGATTAGTCCTCACCTCTCAGGGTGGGCAGTTCAATATTTAATGAGACAATTTAAGTACAGAGATGATACATTTTAAATACAAAATCAATGCAATAAAGAATGTGGGGAAAAGATGGACACTATGTGCAAACTGGCTTTATGAAGATTTAGTTGTCTACAATACAAAGTACTGATAGAAAAATAAACAGAAAATTAAAATTATGTTTAATTTATGTTGTCAGTACTCCATGAAAAGCAGATTCTTATATATGATGAGATCAGAGAGAAGTATTTATACAAATCAATAAAATATAATCTATACTTATAAATTATACACTGAAGCACACCACTTGTGAATTATTAACTGATGTATGGTAAATAAATAGATTACAAAGTAAATAGGAAAAAATAAAACACCAGTAACAAATGCTGCTTTAAAGATAAGTAAAACCAAGTACATTTAATTTTAAATCAGACAAGCAAAACATAAAGTAACAAATAATAATACTTTCATCTCTGGTATTTTATTAGCTAACTAGTAGTCAAGGAAATAAATATTCTACATCTAATTACTATACTAACTCAATGCATAATTAATGAAAAATTTATTTAAGAACTTCAAAGAGATTAAAAAGAAAATTTCTGGGACCATTATACAAATGTGTCTTTTGATATGTAGGGTTATATATAGCCACTGAGAAAAGAAAATCCGATAGTTGGTGTTTATGATTTATTTGTAAAGAAGGGTTTTACATACCGTCCTAGATACTCTTTACCTATTAATCTTTCATGTTTAAAAGGTAAAACACATATTTAAAAGGGACATTTTCTGTCTCAGTTTCATCTAAGATGCCAAAAGTAAACAATAAGACAGGAAGTGTCGGTAACCCCGAAATTCAAAAGCACGGTGTTTTAGAATATTTACATGGGATTACTAAAGTGTGTGTCCAAAATCATTCTCCCATCGATGGCAACATATTTGAAAAAAAATACAATAAACGAGAAAAAAAATCACCAAAACTGATTTGTTCCTCATTCTATTTCTTTGTTTTCCCTAAATTACTTTTATGTGGTTGCATAAATCTTACCTCCTAAACCTGTACCTAATGGTTCCTGGTTATTATGCTGTCCTCATTTCTCTATTAATTTTCTAAAGTTTCCTGTGTGTATGCATGCGTGTGTGTGTGTATGTGTGTGTGTATTAATTTGTTTATCCTTCCTTTTTTCTTTCACTCTTCGAATAGAAATAAACCAAGGCCAACACTCAGCCTCTTTTTTTCTTTCTTCTTCCTGCTTGGCAGGTTAACACATCTCTGTCTATCTATCTGTCTGTCTGTCTATTATCTATCTATCAATCAATCGATCAATCGATGTATCTATCTATCCATCTGTCTATCCATCCATCTATCTGTGCTCCAGAGACTCATGTAAATAATACATAAAACATTCCAGGTAAAACATACCCTTGTTTGCATACTTCTGTTAATTTCATCCAGGCTCAGAACCACACTGTAATCTACACTTAGTTGTTTTCCTGATAATCTCAATCTCATACACTGTTGTTCATCCGAATCTGAGAAGATAGTCTTTTTTTCTATATGTTCTTACGTTACTTTCTTTTCTATATGTTACTTCCTCTGCATTTCCATTCCAGTTGACACACATTTCTTTTTATACTTTAACCTCTCAGATATTATTTTTAAAACAACTAAACCCATTTCTTATTGTCAGATTTTCCTATCCACTTAGGAAACCATGATTTTATTTTTGTTCTTCTCTGTTTAAAAATCTTCATCTAACTTCCAGCATCCAAGTTCTGTAGGAAAAAGCTCACACTACTGATCCTCTGAGCCTGGAATCCACATTCCGCCTCTGTGTGGAGGAGGTGGGCACTGATCTTACCGCCTCCCCCCTTCCCACACTCGCTGCACCCCTAAAGACATCATGCATTCCAGCTAATATAACAAGTAAGTTCTTGAGGAACCCTATGTTTTCCACATGCGCTTCTGAAAAGTTCCCCTCCTCTCCTGCCTATTAAAAGCTTTAACTTTCAAGGTTCAGGCATTCTTTCTCCATGAAATTCTGCTGATTTACCCAAACCAGTATTCTCTCTAGACCCCATTTGCCACTTACACTTCTCTTAGGATAGGCTACAAATGTCATTAGGACCAATAGCAAGGGAGCCAATAATTTCCCTAAAGATATCTATTAAATTTAACTTCAAAATCTAAAATCAACAAACGAAGGACGCAAGCAAGGTGTAACCAATGAGTATATCAATTGCTATGCAGTGAGGTAATAATAAAAGGGCGGTAATATTCCATATGGAGAGTCCCTAGCAGAGTGCCTGGTTTGGTGTAGGCACTCAGTGGTGGTGTTTTTATTCCTACTCTCAAGTGAAATGCATCAAAATATTTATTTTTTCCTGTCTAGAAAAATGTTCAAAGTCTAAGAAAATTATGCCATAAACAGGAAAAATAAATGTTAATTTCATCATCATCAACTTTATCATCATCACTGAATCTAGGCTTAGGACTGTTACTTGGAGCTTGAGGAAGATACTAAAAATAATATAAAGCCTGGTTTTAGCACTAAAGCTATTTTATTATAGTTTGATGTCAACTTCAGGATATTCCCCAAACATAACTTTAAAACAAAGTTTCATCCTGACACCCAAAGTTACCACTCAATACCCAGTGTAGCATTTTCCACAGAAAATATTAACTAATTTCTATTTCCTTTATTCTGCGTAGTGACGTGAGCTTTTCCAATTTTTAGACAAAAGTGATACACACTTATTATAGGACTATAGGACTTCATCAGTCTACATGTTTGAGAAAAGGAAGGAAACTTGCATAATCTAATAGAAGTAGAGGCAAGAGAATTACATTTTTGAGAAGTATTGTAGTTACATTTATTTTTAATGTTTTGAAAGCACCTGTCAGCAAGAACATCTGCATCCTAATAGTCTATTTTAAGGAAATTTAAATCATCCTTATGCTGACAAATTCAGCCATATTCCAAATATGTGCATCTCATGAAAGCAAATACATATGCAATTTCTCATTAAGACCAAACATTTTGAAAACAACTTGACTAAGAACCCTACGCATATTTTTAAAATAACAATATTTCTTAATAAAAGGATTGTACACTGTATCATATGCAAATATTTATCTCATTTAATAATGATGATCACTATAAAATGCCTCTTAATCAAAGGAAAGAAATCATTAAATCGCATGTCCCACTACAATGATTTATTCCTCTCTATAAAATACAATGTGTGTTTGAGATCCTTGAAAACCACTGTCGATTATATACATAATAGTTATAATGTTCTCAAAGGTCACAAACCAAACTTTATTGTTTTAGTAAATGCTAAGAATTGTTATAGTTTTATTCCTATACAATAATGCCCATTGGTTTGTCATCCAATGCCCACTGGGTTCCCATGCTTCAGAAGGAAGGTAAATGACAGCTATAAAAGAAAGCTGTTTGACTGTCATATTAGATTTCTTTGAGACTCTGCATGAAAAGGCCTTGAAAGCTAGTCTTTGTGAATGATAAAAGTAGTTTCTAAATTCCATAAGCTCCCTTTAAAAATCAAGAGCTAGACTTGGCCAACTCTGATCAAAGAATATTACTCCAATCTTCGCTAGAATGAACTCAGGAGAGATAAAAGGGAAGGTCCTTTCAAATAGGAAGAGTAAGTAGAAAGAATTATATATCAAGAGAAATTGAGGGTGAGGAAATGAGAATGTGGACAAAATCTGAGCCCCTAAGAAGAAAGATTAACAAATTTTCTGGCTTTCAGGCAGAAAGGTGTTTGGGGTTAAGGCAAAATTATAAAACCCTTAAGAAAATCTTCACAGCCCTTCAGGTTGTGGAGGAATCCAAGAGTCTTCTGGTCAGGGCAATACTGTCCCTCTTCCTTCCAGAGAACTTTGGCAATGACACAAAATTTTTGTGATCAACAAAATGGGGGGTGGGTGTTGTACTGGGTATCTGGCGTCTAGTAGTTAGAGGCCAGAGATGCTAATAAATAACCCTCCGTGCAGAGGATAACAATCCTCCCCATTACGAAGAATTATCTGGCTCAAATTGCCAATAGTGCTGAGGTTTACAAACTCCACTCTCCTCTGGTGTTCTGCTTAACTGCCACATCCAATAGGGAACCATAGTGTACAAGGACTAAGGAAGTTTTCAGAATAGGCTAGCCTGAAATGTTCTTCTTGATTTCCTTCTGTCTCCTCATGTTATGCATGATTCAAAATTTAGGCATGCATCCAAATTTATAATCAGTATAATAAAGTCCATAGTTAGTAACAGGGACTGAAGGCCCATGCTCAAAGGATGAATTATTTTATTCAATAAATGTAAACCATCTGCAGGATGGCATTGTGTTACCTACTAAAAGCATGGCATTGTATAAACCTGATATACTTGGTGGAGAAACCAGAGAAGATCCATCACAGGGATGTGGAGACTATTCCACAGAGGGTCTTCAGGGACATTCTCTCTGAAAAGTTGGCATGTGTAGAGACCCAAGGAGAAAAAACAGCAAGTATAAATTTCCTGAGCAGGAATGTGCATGGTATGTTTGAGGAACAGCAAGGAGGCTGGTATAAATGGAACAGAATAAATGACAGGGAGGAGGTGAACATGTTGCTTACAGGTGAGATCCCCAGGGAACTGCTGGCTTCTATAAGGATTGTGGATGTGTTAATGAGTAACATGAAGCAATGACAATTTTGGACACTGGAGAGACGTGGTCTAATCCACACGTTTGATCGCTTTGCCTACTGTTCTGAGAAGAGATTAGGAGAGAGAGAGGGTTGAACGGTCGGAACTGGACCCAGGATGTAGTAAAAGATGTGGTGAGGTTTTCGGACACATGTTGATAATAGCGCTACATTTGTTGACAATTCAAACAAATCCAAGAATTTTGCATGAATAAAAGAGCAGAGCCGTCATTTACTGGGTGTGCTATCGATCAAAGTATTATGCCCCCCCCAACTCCTCTTTTGAAATCGTGACACCCAATGTGATGACATTAAAGAAGTGGGGTTTGGGGGAGGTGATGAGGTCACAAGGGTGGAGCCCTCATCAATGGGACTGGTGCCCTTATAGGAGGAGGTACGACAGCCTGTTTCCTCTCTGACCTGTCAGGATACAATGAGAAGACAGCTCTTACTATGAACCAAATCATTCAGCATCTTGATCTTGGACTGCCTAGCCTCTAGAACTTAGAAATGTTGAAAAATGTGTGTTGTCTAAGCTCCCCAGGCTGCAGTCATTTGTTATAGCAACCTGAGCTAACTTGAGGGGAGACTGGGAAGGAGCCCATTTGTTTCAGTTTGTGCAGTTTTGTTGGGGAGGGTCAAAACATATAGACCTAACACACTAAGTTTCAGAAGCTTATTGGATCCAAGTGAATTGATCAAGTACATAGTTGTCTGGGTTTGGCCTTCAGGAGAGACATCTTGTCTGCTTATAAATGTGAGGGTTGGTAGAGGAGCGATGGCATTCTTAGCTATGAAACAGGGTGTAATCATCTAGGGCATTGATTCTTGAACTACCGTGAAAAACTTGCACTTTATTCAGTTCCTCAAGGATTGATATTGGGTCATACTATGTGTGTCCCATAGGCAATTGGCACAAGGAAGTTTGGCTTCCTCTGAACTGGACCATTACCTGTTCAATGACACAGGCCATGGGACACTGTCTTGAATGCTGCAACAATGTGGAATTGATGAAAATGTGTCCAAACTCCTAATCCCAATATCTGTAGTCATTCCACTGAAGACAGGTAAAGTCAGCTGTGGTCCAGAATCAGTCACCGTTTTCTATCTAATTATTTGCTTTTTAATATGTGATTGGATTAATATGGTTTGTAATATCCTATTTACTGTGTAAGTAGACATACTCTGAGCACTTAAAAATATTCAAATACACATTCAAAAGTTATGGATATACATGGATGCATTTACTTTATCAAGTGTTAGCCAACAGGCACACACCTTAATATAAATATTAAAGAAAGGGAAATGTTCAGGAAACAGTGGACTAGGAAATCCTAATTTGTGGAAGAAAATAACGAGGTTATTAATTCAGCGAAAATGATAAAATGTTCAATAATGTGAAAGGACTGTGAAGAAAGAAAAAAAGAGATAAAAAATGAAACTTACATAGCACACCTGGGTGCCTCAGTCAGTTAAGCATCCAACTCTTGATTTCAGCTCAGGTCATGATCTCACACTTTGCAAGTTCAAGCTCCACATCAGGTTCCCCACTGTCAATGCTTGGGATTTTCTCTCTCTCCCTCTCTCTCTGCCCCTCCCCTGCTTGTGCATTCTTTCTCTCTCTATCTCTCTCTCTCTCTCAAAGAAATAAACTTTAAAAAGTAGAACTTATATGCAAGGAACAACTGAAAGGGCTCAAAGAACAACAAATATATTTCTTTGAAGTTCATGTTGCAAAAAGCAGGAGAATAAATTATATCTATTTTTTCAAATGATTGATTTTAGAACCTTGATATTTTGTCAAACATCTAATACTCTAATACAACTGACTCTACCTGCCTTTTAGTTTTCAATATTTAATCCAAGTCTCCACCTTTCACTACTCATTCAGTATACTCACTGAATATTTAAGTTTTTCCTATTGACAATTTCATAAAGGATTTAGAGCAGAGACAATTTTAGAAAGTGCTTTTATGTATTTCATCTCGCTGGGCTTTTATTTTTTGTTTTAAGTCAGATTTCATTTTCCAGAACATACAATGCATGTTCAATTATTTACAATATTGATGAAGTATAATGGTATTCAATTCTCTCCCTATATACCCATGTATTCAGAATATCTGAGAAAAGATACAGAAAGCTATTTTAATTACTTTCCCTTTTTTTCTGAGACAAGATTATAAGAGGTCATATAGATGAGATACTTTATTCTTAGTAAACATCTGGAAATAATTTTTATTTATTTTTTTTCTATGGAAATACAACACTTAATTGGGTATATGGCTTTTACACAGCGGTAATTGCCAAGACTTGGGTGAATTAAGCACAATAGAGAATTATTTTCTCTGTATTATTGATCTATTTATATTTTGGTAAGAAGCTGCTATTTGCACTAAAAGGATTTTTCTGTCTTTTAGCCTCAATATAATATCTTCAAAAATAGTATTTTTCTTCTGTCAGACTTTTGACAGCATAGGCCCAGAAATAAAGCAATTTTATTACTATTATTATTATTACTATTTTAATCAGAATAGCAGTTATTAGGTTCTAAGTTTTCTGAAAGACAGGATTAGAATACAAAATAAAACACTTTATTCAGAGGATAGGGGATTCATCTGTTCATTGAATAATAAACTAATATTTATTATGTGTCTATTCTTGACAGGAACTGGCGAAGCGTTGGATGGGTAAGAGAGTCTAGGTTTCCAAGAGCCTTAGTGCAAGTAGATGTGAGAGTCAAGCAAGCATAAGAGTATTATGAAATTCAACAAATACCATGTGAATGGAGAGCAGCATGAATCGAACATTCTATGGGTTCCAAACAAAGTTCAGAGAAAACTGATGTAGGAGCTGCCTCGGTAAAGTCTGAAGGGAAATAGGAGTTAACCAGATCATCAGGTGGGGAGAGCAGTGTGGGGGACGGGGTGGTGGGGAGGAATGGTAACCAGCATAGAAGGCGGGGCCCGGGATTAGTGTGTGTGGATGGTGGCAGTGAAGTGGGGCCGGAAGTGGTGGCCGTGACCTTACTAGCCTAGGGCCTCATCAGATGAGGTCCTATCTGTCATTTAACAAAATTTGGACTTTACAAGAGACTCTTAAATACTGAGAACAAACTGAGGGTTGATGGGGTTGGGGGAGAAGGGAAAATGGGTGATAGGCACGGAGGAGGGCACTTGTTGGGATGAGCACTGGGTGTTATATGAAAACCAACTTGACAATAAACCATATTTTAAAAAAGTTTTGGAGTTTATTTCACAGATAACTGAAGGGCCTAGAATTGCCGGGGGTGGGGTGGGGTAGGGAGAGTAAAGGGTTGGCTTCATGAATATAGTCTCCTTTTGGGGAAAAAAAAAATCTCTAATATTAAGTTGCTTTGCAGATGGTCAGGACTAGAAGCAGAAAAACTACTTAGGAAATTATTCAATTCATTTGAGTTGGACCCTACCAGGACTTGAAGACAAACAGAAAGATGAAGAATATTAGATCTATGCTAGAAGTAGAATGATGGTAGAATTGACAGGACATGGTGATTGATTATGTTGCGGGGCTGTATTTGAAGACATCACGCCAACCAGCCAGCTCCTGACAGGACACCTAGTAAACCTCCTATTTTTTTTTTAAGTTTTCAGAAGCCATTTAAGAGATGCTGAAATTACAGGTTGCATTATTTATTTATGGGTAGAACTGAGTACTAAATAAAAATATAATTGATTTATAATCGGTTATTTGAGAGTGAATTTGAAATAGATCACAACTATTTTCCTCTAACATGTTCCCCACTTGTAACCACAGGCACATCTATCTTTAGGGGATTCGCTGCTGGTTAATATCGGAAAGCTCCCATAAATGGCACCACGTTGCTCATGTCGTAATGCACAGTCACACAGAGGAGGTTGATAAACACTTGTTGTGGGTTCTAGATGCTGCTGAGTTCCCATTGCTATTTTCTGCATCTGACTCACTCTGGATTCTCTAGATACGGGTGATTGAATATTACTAAGACACAGAAAACCTCCAACAGAGGATCTGCCAGAGGCCTTGGCTTTTCTGGTCACCCTTCCCTCAGCCAGTCTATCTGGAGCCGTTTGGAGACTCCACACAGTTACATGTGGAGAGCATAATTCAACTATTGATCATTGTGAATTCTCCGACACAACCCACCCAATTTTACTGGGAGTTATTAGGTTAGAAACAAACCAATTGCTAAGGTGCAAACTTACAACAGAGTCACAGAATACAGGTTCTGTATCAGGACAGTGAAAGGGAGAGGTGTCAAGAATCATTCTGGTGTATGTCCCACTTCTAAGTCCACAGCGCTGAACAGAAACAGGTTGGAGGACTGGCCTGGGGCATGTGAGAATTGGGGTTACATTCTACGTCAGGACATTGGTTTCAGGACCTTGAATGAAATCCAGTAAGCTTGTATCATAGGCACATGGGTTATGTGGTTCTGGAGCTGAGCAGAAGGAATCGGAATGGAGGTAGGATTTGGGAAGTGAGCAGCACGTGGTTGAAGCCATGGGCCCAAAATATTGTTTGAGAACAATGGATGGAATGAGAAGAGAACGCAGAGAACAGAACTTTGGGAAATACCAACATCCTCTAGAAAAGACAGAAAACAAACAAAGCTGAGGTTGGAAGAAACAAAGACAGAGGTTGGAGGAAATTAGGGAAAAAGATATTTTAAGAATCTTGGAATGAAGAAACGGGCCTTGTATCACACAAAGGTATAATAAACAACTCACTCCAATGAGCTCATTGGTTCGCAAGGAAGTGATGACAGATAATTTGACAAAGTCAGTTTCAGTGAAATGTTCAAGTCAGGAGCAAGAAGGGAGAAACAGCCCAAAAGAAAAATAACTGGCCAAACACTAGGATGAAAAAAGGGGAGTATCTTCTAATTTAGCTGCTGTGAAATGCTTTTCTAGACAGTTCTCAAAACAGCTTTGCAATACTGATAAAATTGATCTTTAATGGTGTGTCGGTAAATCTGGGACTATTAGTTTTGAGGAAAATAGATTGTCTTGGTTATTGCTGCACAAGAAATGATCTAAAATTTAGAAGCTTCAAGTTACAACCATTTTATTACTTCCCTTGATTCTGTGACTCGGGGATTTGCCCATGACTGAGAAGAGCTAGGACATCCTCAGTGCGATCTCCATACATTTAGCGTCTCGGCAGGGGCACCTCTCTTTGCAATCCCTCTTTCTACATGTGGTCGCTCCAGCGGGGTAATCGGATTTTTCATAAAGGCTGTCAGGGGCCCCCAAAACATGAAAGTCAAAGAGGTCAAGCCCTCTTAAGGTTTAGGCCTGGGAAGGGCAGAGTGCCACTTCCGGCTTTGCCTTCTATTGGTTAAACAAAGTCACAGATGGAGTACAGGAGGGGCCTTCATGTGGTCATGAAAAACGGGAGGTGTGGATTAATGGGGGGGCATCCTTGAGACCAGCTACTACAAAGATGAAGATACATGTATTTTGATATCTGATTTCATATATATGCAGCTTGCAACAAGAGCAGTATGTACAACCAATCACATCATTTAAAAATATACACACAGATACATACATGCTCACAAGTTTCATTTCCTTGGGCAGTCAGAAGAGTTTATTGTTAAAATACCAGTAGTACAACTGATTTAAAAGTCAGTGCTTGGGGCACCTGGGTGGCTCAGTTGGTTAAGCGACCGTCTTCAGCTCAGGTCATGATCTCACAGTTAGTGGGTTCGAGCCCCGTGTCTGGCTCCTTGCTGACAGCTCAGAGCCTGAAACTTGCTTAGGATTCTGTGTCTTCATCTCTCTCTGACTCTCCCCTGCTCACACTCTGTGTCTCTCTCTCTCAAAAATAAATAAACATTAAAATAAATAAATAAAATCAGTGCTTGAAATTCTCAGTAAACCAGGAAAAGCAAATAAACATTCTTTACCTGAAGAATTCTGATTCATACCTATATGCCTTAGATCCTATTCCTGAGTGATTTCTTGACTCTGTATTTTTATACTTACTAGGAAAAAAATGGAAAATAATAAAAATGTATTTTTTTAGAATTATACCTTTCTGGTTAATTGTGGTCATGGTGGAGTCCCTGTTATCTCATAAATCCCTTAACCTTCAGAAAACATATATTTGTATTAAGATATAGAATGAGAACACTTCTGAATCATCAATAAGTTATGAACTGCTTGTAGTTAACTTCGTATCTCAATTTTTTCCTGATCTTTCCAAAAGAGTACGAGGCCTTTCACGTATATGATTGTATGTTAATTTTAAGAATTTAAATAAGAAACTAACTCATTTTGGAATGCTAATGAAATGAATATAACCCAAACCACGTGTAATTGACAGTCACTAATATTAGGATTGATATATGTATAGGATGATAAAACTGCAAATGTATATGTATATGTGTTGTGTTTATATAGATAAATAAAATTATGGGAGAAAAGTGAGGTATGCTCTAAAGCTAATCTCCTGGGAAATACAAAGTTCTTATAAACATACTAAATGTACACAACTCTATCTCTTATAGACTTGAAAATAATGAGCCTGACTTGAAAATTTCAGTATGGTCAATTGATTCTGAGGACTGGGTGGGTGAGGCTATTGACTTTTTGAGATACTGCTCTAGTCAACAATGTCATCGCTGATACATACTAAGAAAAAGCAGAGACAAATTTGTAAGGGGGGACTTTGGCTCTCAAAGGTTTCCAGAGCAGAGGTGTTTCCTAAAGGCCGCTAACAAAAATCTGTTGTGTGTACCAAGCAAGAAATCAATGTGTGAAATACAGTTTCAGCAGGAAAGCTTTATTATTGTTGAATTTTCCTACAGAGATTTCAGGCTGCTGGTTCTCAGTCTTCACAAGCCACAAACAAGATTGTTTGACCCAGTGTTTTAAACTATTCTTAATATACTACAGACATTTTAAAATTGTGACTGTTCCACTACTGATGATTTACCCAGAGGGAAAAAACTGTGAGTGTTTACACTGAAATTCTGATATCAGGGATTTCTTAAAACACTGGCATATTTGGGAATGCTGGGCTCCAAATTCACAAATAGTCCACCTTGTTCCGGGACTTCACCTGCCATCTGATGTGTGCTGGCATTTGATTTTGAGACCCTCAACTTAAAATAATAAGTGACATACAAATGAGCTGAAACCTAAAAATTGGTAAAAAGGATCATTGGGTATAATCTCCGGCCACATTGCTTGATTCCCCTTCAAAAGGCTGCTTCACACTTGTGACGGGGTTGAGAAGAAGAGAGCGCTTGATAGAGTCTTGTCTAGTGGAGACACTCTCGTAGGTTGAGTGAATTACTTACTGACGGATATGAGACTAACTTCTGTCCAGTGGAAGAGATAGCCTGAAAGTCCGTGGTTTATTTCTCTGCTAGGTATTGCCCAGCTTTATTTATTTTATTTATAATTTTAAAGTATTTATTTTTTTTAATTCTTAAAGTTTATTTATTTATTTTGAGCGAGAGACAGAGCATGTGGGAGCGCTCGCGAACAGGGGAGGGGCTGAGAAGTAGTGAGAGAGAGAGAATCTCAAGCAGGCTCCACACGGTCAGCACAGAGCCCTGTGCAGGGCTCAAACTCAGGAACCCGGAGATCATGGCCTGCACTGAAGTTAAGAGTGGATGCGGCTTGACTGACTGAGCCATTCAGGCTCCTAAGGGTTTTACTTTTATGTAGTCCCAACGCCTAACATAGGGTTAGAACTCACAACTGTGAGATCAAGAGTTGCACACTCCACTGACTGAGCCAGCCAGGCTCCCAGTATCGCCCAGTTTTACATCTCATCCCCAAATACTTAGTATGTATACATTTATTAATACTGTCTATATACCTAACTCCTTAAATGAACTCCAGCCGAGTTTTAATATCTTGAAAGTCCCCTCATTAGTTAAGTTAAATAAAATCTTTGATTAATGTTTATTTTGTTTGCCTAGAAGTTATAATCTTACCTTATTAAAATTATACTTTAGTGGAAAAAATTAAGCCAACTAAGCCCATTATCAGAGTTGCTACGCAAAAGATTACATATTCCTGGGGCACCTGACTGTCTCACTCGACTAAGCTTCCAACTCTTGATTCTGGCTCAGATCATGATCTCATTCACAGTTCATGACTTTGAGCCCTAAGTCAGGCTCTGTGCTAAAAGCACGGAGCCTGCTTGGATTCTCTCTCTCTCTCTCTCAATCCTCCTCTCTCTCTCTCTCACATTCTTTCCCACTCCCACCCTCAAAAATAACTAAACATTTAAAAATGTTATATTTTCTTATTGCACTTTGCTGGGGGTAAGTTTCTATTCAACTTGATATTTTTTGGTTTGTCAATCAACAAACATTTCTTGATTGTATTCTAGGAAGATAGTCTAGTCCCCGCAAGTTCCAAGTCATGTGGGTGAGAAATATAAAATGATAGTAATTATAATTCAAAACGTTAAATGTGTAGATAGATATTTACAAAATAAGCAGAATGGAGGAAAATAATGTACCTAAACTGAATGTTTGTCTGGGAAGGGTCTTAGTAAGGCTTCCTAGTGGAGATAAGAAATGGATTTTAATATAGGGATGAGTAGGTCTCATCCAGGTAAAAGAGAAACAGGAAGCCATTCCTGCAGGAGCAAGAGGCAGGCCGTGCCCGGAAGTGTATGTGTAGGTGAGAGATGTGTGGAGTGACAGCAAATGAACCTTCCATTTGCTGTAATTATAGGAAACCAAAGACTTTCAGATGAAGTTACTCATGCTGGACATGGAAGCTAATCACTCTATGTTCTAGAGTGATTTTGTACCTGTTCCTTTAATCTTGAACCTCATTTTATATGAGATAAAATGGCATTTCAGATCATAACTTATCCCAATAAATCACCTTATGTTGGACAGGAAAACTCCGTTTTTAGAGGAAGCACACTGATCATTCAAGACCTTATTTAGAATTCTTCATTCATACCCAAATCTCTAGCAGTTTTGAAAATGCAACATCTTATGATAAATTCTTCATAGACAGGTACTTTAGTAAATCTGATTGTTTAGTGGCTACAAGCACTAATGTGGAAATGGGAATTTATTCCACCAAAAGAGTTTTAGTCATGTCTTTGGGAACCCGGAGATTCTAGGTCAACTTTTGAAATATGAACAATTTGAGAGTACCTTTCGGCATTTCATTTTTCAAATAAAAAAATTTCCTTCCTCTGGAAAATTACATGTGTCCATAAGTCTATTGTATTCATCAAAGTCCTATCTTTCAACTGGTAATATTTTTATATACTTCCAAATGGCTCTAAGTTCATTTACATCAAAGAGTGTCAATGTTGTGTTTCTATGACTACAGATACACATAATTTGATAATGAAGTTTAGTTGTACTCAACACATCTAGCTGTTGCATCTTTCCTTGTTATTTCCATCTTTAAATTACAAGTGGATCTCAGTAAAAATCAGTCTAAATGATTTTGATTTAGAAGACTCTGCAATGCAAAGAAATGACTTGAAAGAAAGAAAAATGAAAGCCTAATATGGTTGAGTAAATTGTAACTTTCTTGAGGACATTAATCTTCAGCTACTATTCTATTTTATTTTGTTTTGTTTTATTTTACTTTTTAATATAGTTTATTGTCAAATTAGCTAACATACATTGTATATAGGGTGCTCTTAGTTTTGCGGATAGATTCCTGTGATTCATCGCTTACATATAACACCCAGAACTCATCCCAACAAGTGCCCTTCTCAGTGTCCATCACCCATTTCCCCCTCTCCCCTGCCCCCCTCCCCATCAACCCTCAGTTTGTTCTCTGTATTTAAGAGTCACTTATGGGTTTGCCTCTCTCTCTTTTGAAACTATTTTTCCCCTCCAATTACCCCATGGTCTTCTATTAAGTTTCTCAAGTTGCACATATGAGTGAAAACATATGATGTCTGTCTTTCTCTGGCAGACCAATTTCACTTAGCAAATACCCTCCAGTTACACCCACGCTGTTGCAAATAGCAGGATTTCATTTTTCTCATTACCAAGTAATATTCCATTGTATATATAGACCACATCTTCTTTATCCATTCACCTGTTGATGGACATTTGGGCTCTTTCCATAATTTGGATAGTGTTGCTAGCGTTGCTATATACATTGAGGTACATGTGCCCCTATGAATCAGCGCTCCTGTAGCCTTTGGATAAATTCCTAGTAGTGCTATTGCTGGGTCTTAGGGTAGTTCTATTTTTAATTTATTTTCTTTTTTTTATTCAATTTTTTTTCAATTTACATCCAAGTTAGTTAGCATATAGTGCAACAATGATTTCAGAAGTAGATTCCTTAATACCCATTGCCCATTTAGCCCATCCCCCTCTCACAATCCCTCCAGTAACCCTTTGTTTTTTTCCATATTTAAGAGTCTCTTTTGTTTTGTCCTCTCCCTGTTTTTATATTAGTTTTGCTTCCCTTCCTTTGTGTTCATCTTTTCTGTGTCTTAAAGTCTTCATATGAGTGAAGTCATATGATCTTTGTCTTTTTCTGAGTGACCAATTTCGCTTAGCATAATGCCCTCTTGTTCCATTCACGTAGTTGCAAATGGCAAGATTTCATTCTTTTTGATTGTTGAGTAACACTCCATTATATATATATATATATATATATATATATATATATACACGCATATATATATATATATATATATATATATATATATACATCACATCTTCTTTATCCATTCATCCATCAGTGGACATTCGGGCTCTTTCTATACTTTCACTATTGTTAATAGTGTTGCTATAAACATTGAGGTGCACGTGCCCCTTTGAAACAGCATATCTTTATTCTTTGAATAAATATCTAGTAGTGCAATTGCTGGGTCACAGGGTAGTTCTATTTTTAATTTTTTGAGGAACCTTCATGCTATTCTCCAGAGTGGCTTCACCAGTTTGCATTCCCACCAGCAATACAAAAGAGATCCTCTTTCTCCACATCCTCACCAACATCTTTTGTGCCAGAGTTGTTAATGTTGGCCATTCTGAACAGGTGTGAGGTGGTATCTCATTGTGGTTTTGATTTGTATTTCTCTGATGATGAATGATGTTGAGCATTTTTTCATGTGTCAGTTGGCCATCTGGATGTCTTCTTCGGAAAAGTGTCTGCTCATGTCTTTTGGCCATTTCTTCACCGGATTATTTGTTTTTTGGGTGTTGAGTTTGATAAGTTCTTTATAGATTTTTGGATACTAACCCTTTTTCTGACATGTCGTTTGCAAATATCTCCTCTCATTCTGTCAGCTGCCTTTTAGTTTTGCTGATTGTTTCCTTTGCTGTGCAGAAGCGTTTTATTTTGATGAGGTCCCATAGTTCATTTTTGCTTTTGTTTCTGTTGTCTCTGGAGACATGCTGAGTAAGAAGTTGCTGCAGTCAAGATCAAAGAGGATTGTGTCTGCTTTCTTCTCAAGGATTTTGATAGCTCCCTGTCTTACATTTAGGTCTTTCATCCATTTTGAGTTTATTTTTGGGTATGGTGTAAGAAAGTGGTCCAGGTAAATTTTTCTGAAGTCACTGTCCAGTTTTCCCTTCACCACTTGCTGAAGAGAGTGTCTTGATTCCATTGGATATTTTTCCTTCTTTGTCAAAGATTAGTTGACCATACGTTTGTGGGTCCATTTCTGGGTTCTCTATTCTGTTCTGTTGGTCTCAGTGTCTGTTTTTGTGCCAACTATTTTTAATTTTTTAGGAACCTCCACACTGTTTTCCAAAGTTGGCTGTACCAATTTGCAATCCCAGTGACAGTGCAACTGGGTTCCCATTGCTCCACATCCTCACTAACATCTGTTGTTTCTTGAGTTCCTAATTTTAGCCACTCTGGTGTAAGATGGTATCTCAATGTGGTTTTGATTTGTATTTCCCTGATGATGAGTAATGTTGAGCATCTTTTCGTGTGTCTGTTGGCCATGTGGATGTCTTCTTTGGAAAAGTGTTTATTAATGTCTTTTGTCCATTTCTTCACTGGATTATTTGTTTTTCAGGTATTGAGTTTGGTAAGTTCTTTATAGATTTTGGATACTAGCCCTTTAGCTGATATGTCATTTGCAAATATCTTCTCCCATTCTGTTGGTTACCTTTTGGTTTTATTGATTGTTTCCTTTGCAGTGCAGAAGCTTTTTATCTTGATGAGATCTCAATAGTTCATTTCTGCTTTTGTTTCCCTTACCTTTGGAGATGCGTCAAGAAGATGGTGAGGCCTAGGTCAAAGAGGTTGTTGCTTGTGTTCTTCTCTAGAGTTTTGATGCTTTCCTCTCTCATATTTAGGTCTTTCATCCACTTTGAGTTTATATTTGGGTATGGTGTAAGAAAGTGGTCCAAGTTAATTTTTCTTATTTTTTTTAATTTTTATTTTTATTCCCCCAGCACCATTTGAAGAGACTGTCTTTTTTTTTATTGGATACTTTTTCCTACTTTGTCAATGATTAGTTGACCATACATTTATGGGTCAGATTCTGAGTTCTCTATTCTATGCCATTGGTCTATGTGTCTGTTTTTGTGCCAATACAATGTCTTGATGATTACAGCTTTGTAGTAGAGGCTAAAGTCTGGGATTATGATGCCTTCTGCTTTGGCTTTCTCTTTCAACACTGATTTGACTATTAGGGATCTTTTGCGGTTCCACATAAAATTTAGGATTGTTTGTTTTTTAACTACAATTTTATATTTAGAGCCATTTATTCTTTCATTATAGTATAAAATGTACTGCAGTATAAGAAGGAATAGCTGTTCCCTATACATATGACTCCATGTACAGTATAAACACCAAAGATTTATGTTATAATAGTTACAACCTAGGAGTCTACAATTGCCTAGGCAAGGAGACATTCCTCACAAGACCAGCAGTGAGACTGACAATTTCTATGGTGTTTTCAAGGATTTCTTTAGAATTCTCAACCACTTAATTGTTAAATATTCCTAAATAAAGGCAGCCATTAGCAAACCCAATTCATTCATATTTATTGGGCACCAATCATACGGTGGCTTTGGAAATATAAAGATAACCTACAAAAAATAACAGTCTTCTTTAAAGACACAAGGAAATTAAGTATTAAAGAACATTTTACTATCTGTTCTTATAAAGATGCGTACAGGATAATAAAATAGCAGGGTAAAAGGCAAAGCCAACTGTAAAGGGGATATACAGTTGAAGAAAATTACTCAGCATTGTCATCTCAAACTGAATTATTTTTCATGGTGAACTACAGGGGTCGCAGCAATCCAAGCTCACAACTTGTATGTGCAAGAGATCGAGACATGAGAAAGCACAACCAGCTGAAAGTACAACAGGAAACAAACCAACCATGAGTTACAAATTGCTAAAGCAGAGAGGGCAAGATGGATAGGAACAGAAGATTAATTTGGAAATATAAACGGAGACATATTTTGAGGGTATTGATTCCTATATAAAGCAATTTGGCCCTTAATTTTGTAGACTGACCTGGATTAAAAAAAAAACAGTTGCCTGGGGCACTAAAATATCCCAAAGGCATTAATATGTCACCGGAAACTTAGAATATGGAGAAAATATTGTTTATGCTGCTCCTTTCTGGGCAAATGGTACAAATGTTTGGAAGAAATGGCTCAGGAAATCCCTTAGTGTGGGGTCTGAGGTCAGCAATGGGTTACAACTGAATGACATCTGGATTAAACACCTTTGGGGATGAGATATAGTGGTCCTTTCAAACAATTTCTGTAGGTAGCATTTTCTCTAATCAACACCATTTTTCTAAATAATGTCTATCTTCTTGAAATAATAAAAATTTCAAGAATATAGTTTTAAAGGCTAGCCAAAATATTAAATTCTCCTAAGTGTTCATATAGCTCATTACTATCTGTCTTCCCCAAAGTGAAAGAAGTCACCTTTGACATCATTCTACATCTTGCTTTAGGGCTTCCTCTTCTCACATCAACCGTTTGTTAGCTGATGGGAACTTAATGTGTGTAACTTTAATTCACAGACACATAAATACTCCCTGAAGGTAGAAATGTAAGATGGTAGGTATATTTGGATTCCTTGATGACTATCCTAAAGAGACAGGCAGTATAATTGGTTATGGCGGCTGCTTATCCAATTTCAAACAGTTAGCCATCATTCACCAAACCCATTGCCAGACGAGAAACTAGGCATATAGCCAGTCATCTACTCTACCCACCCAGAAAGGTCCTTTTCTTAACCCGTACATCTTTTTGCTCCAAGAGAGAGAAAACTGTTTCCCTCCTGGGAAAAAACTGTGTGTGTGTGTGTGTGTGTGTGTGTGTGTGTGTGTGTTTATATATATCTCATCTACACATGACATCACTGAATTTTTTATTCTGTTTCTTCAGCATTATAAACATTCTCTGGAAGAGAGCTGTCAGTCAAATCTATAAAATCTGAAGCTCAAAATTAAATACACTGAAAGGAATACATTAGGATGTCTTGATCATTATTATAAAACAGCATACGAAATAGCTTATTATGTATCTGTCTTAGGTAGAAAGAATAAAGGGAGGGAAAAATCACCTCTTTCTCTCAGCACAGAAGTAGATAATACAATGCAAAAGATATAAAACAAATGCATTTATGTTAACTATATACCTATCAGACCACAAAATATATTTTCTATGTGTAAAACATTCTTATGGGCATACACGTACTTTTCTCTACCAATATCTGTCACTATGATCTATTGTAACTTTTCCTGTGAATGCATATATAGGTGTGCACAAAAACCTGGGGTTTGTTTCAAGTTTCAAAATCAGAGTCTCCAAGAAACTTACATTCAGAAGAGCACACTTGAAATATTTTTGTAAAGAGTCCTTTTATTCACTAAAGCTGTATAATTTACATGCAGATAATTAAATCATTAAAGGATTTAAGTAGTTCCCAGTTTCCTGTTTGGCAAGAAGTTTGGTGAGTGATAGATAGGCACCATGACCAATTATACTTCCTCATCTCTCATCTTTTTTAAAAAATGTTTTTAAATGTTTATTTCATTTTTGAGAGAGAGAGAGAGAGAGAGAGAGAATGTGCAGGGGAGCAGCAGGGAGAGAGGAAAACAGAGAATTAGGCTCCAGGCTCTGAGCTATCAGCCCAGAGCCTGACATGGGGCTCAAATTCACAAACCGTGAGATCAAGACCTGAGTCAAAGTCAGATGCTTAACCGAATAAGCCACCCCGGCACCTCTCATCTCTTAAACCAAGAGAAGAATATCATGGTGAAATAGTGATGACCACAAATTCTTTGCCACTCTACCCACTGAGAGGTGGACTCTATGTCTCTGCTTTCTGAATCTGGTCAGATTCTGGGGCTGCCTCAACCAGTAGAATCACAGCAAAGCACCCAGGACAGACTATGCAAGGCCTATAAAGACCCATCAAGAGGTCCCATAGAGAGGTCCTACAGAGAGTCCATTTCAAGAGACCCGCAGGAAGAGAAACTGAGGCCCAGGGAAGCTCTCAGCTGATAGCAGCATCAACTTGCCAGCCATGGAAGAGGAAGCATGGTTAAAGAGGCACCTTCATCCCAGTTTGAGCTCTTCCACCTGACACCACAGGAAACAGAAATGGGTCACTGCCACCATTCCTGCCCAAACTGCAAATTCATGAGCCAATGGATATTGTTGTTTCAAGCTACTAGGGCTTTGCCAAAAATAGCGATAGATGGTTGGAAGCAGCGATGAGGATTAGAATGGGTATGAAGTTTATGCAAAATTGTATCACAAAATTGTCAGGAATACCAGAGTAGTGATATGATGGGGAAAAAGAATAAAGATAAGTGCTTTTGCCAACTTCATGGATAGGTTGTGGTTTTCTATCTAGAGTGCTACGTTGACAAGGATCGTTAAAACAGCTGGCTTCAGTGGGAAACCTGATTGTGATTGATTAGCGCTATGTATTTGCCATTAACAATCTTTAGTGACTTGCCCACGTGGGATATAGTACAAGTTAGGAGATATTCCACAGTGAGATGTTACTATAAAAAATTTCACTAGAAAAATAAGATCACAAACTATGCAAATTCATTGAGATATTTGGATTTGCCAAAGCAATATACACACTTTGTAGTCCAGCTATCTTGAAGATTTTTGTGAAACCTGACTTCTGAGTAATTTTGGACTTTTTCTTATGTAAGATATTTGAGATTTTCAGCTTATATAACTGGGTAATACATTGTACGAAGCTATCATTTAATTCCAAGACTAATATCAATTGACGTCGTCTGATCATAATGAACACATCGCTGTCAGGATCAGTGGTATGTGAATGAGGTCCCCTGGATCAAAAACAAAGTCATTGTCGCTTTAAAAACATTCAAAAAGCTTCAGAAAATGTCACGTTTCCTTACACAAAGACTAAATGTAAATATCAAAGGTCATGTATCTTGGCTGGGTTTACTTAACTTTTAACTTTTTTTAGCTCACATTCATCAGGAATTCTGACTGAAAGTTATACATGCATGATGAGCAAAAGTGGGAAATTAATTCCAACTCAATCAACTAAAACTAAAAACAGTATAGGAAAATGTTTCAAAACATGGCATCAGTAGGTGAAAGAGACAACATAAATGGTAGTTGACAGGAAAAAATCGGGAGCCATCTCTGTGCCGGGAAATGAAGGTAAGCATCTGACCCGGATTCCATATCTTTCCTGCCTTTAATGTCTGCCTTTACCTGGGCTTTGGGCAAATCACCTCCCTATCTTCTCATTTGACAAGCCAGGATAATGATTGCGGACTTAACTCACCATTTTTAAGGAGCTGAGGTAATGTGCAAAATAAACTACCTTAGAGATCTGAAGACATCCTATAAGTGTGCCCTGGTAGAAGACAACATTGGGACCCCATCTCGACTACATCCATTTTTGGACATGAAGAACCTTGGGACACAGGTGGCATTTTCATCTTTGCTTCCAATGAAAGTTGGAACTTTGAAAGATAAAGGATGCTGTGGGGTGTGACTATCTGGCTAAATTGCTGGCTGGCAGCACTTAATGTGATTTGGCTTTTTATCCGATGAATAAACCCAGAGTGATAGGCTCTTGGCTGGGGCACCTGAGAACTTCTAATGAGGAGCAGAAAGGAAATGTCTGCCTGGAGACTTGCCAATTTCATCAATAAGACTCGGATCTAAATTAGAATCAGAAAGAGGGAAAAAGTCCCAGATAAAATTATGCAGCCAGATACCAAGAAGGATATGGGGAATGATGAAGAAAGTATAATCAAGACAGACATGCCCCGTAATTTATATGATAATTTAACAGGAAAGGACTTCAGGGAAACTTTCCTGGTCTTTATCATCTATATACTAAGAATACATGATGAATAACACAGTAATCTGGTTTTAACAAAGGAAGGTAAACATAAAACTATAGATATACTCCAGACTCAATGGTTAGGATTCAACTAGAAATTGATAATGGGTATGCGCACTTTCTTTTCATGTGGGAAGGCCATTCAGAATGAAATAATTGATTACAGTAACTTTTTGTATGGATGAAGAAATGAAAGCATCAAGTCATGTTTATGGGGAAGAATTAGAAACTGCTAGAATACCATACTAAAAACTAGAAAACATTTTTATGGGTCAGTCACTCCCCATAGTTTTCCATATCCTCCTTGCCATGTATTTGTGAGGCAAGGTTTCACAGTCTTAGATACATAGGAACCACACATGTGAATCACTGTAGACAACTATCAAAAATAATTATGGTGCAGCAAGTACTGTGTCTCTTTGTCTGTTTGTCTGTTTTAGAATGAAACATAGAAAGTGATAGACAAGGTAGGAAAGAAGATTGGTAGCTTTGAATGTGAGGTTGAATAATATCTTATACTTGAATAACATCAGCTATAAGAAATATTTTTTTCCTTTTTTTTTTTTAACTTTTCTTGAAAAGTAGAAAAAAACTGGGTGGTGGAGTCTTAGAGTCAGAGGAAGGCTGGGAAGTCAGGAAAGTTGTACCAAAAAACTATGAGACAAACCAACAAACCCTCCTTTGGCATCTGTCTTTAAATTCTTCCTTGTTATTCTTTTTAATTATTTTTTAAATTAACATTTATTCATTTTTTTGGAGATAGAGCGTGAACAAGAGAGAGGCAGAGAAAGAGGGAGACACAAAATCTGCAGAACGTTCCAGGCTCTGAGCTGTCGGCACAGACCCGGACGCGGGGCTCAACCCCATGAACTGTGAGATCACGACCTTACCTGAAGGTGGGCAGCTAACTGACTGAGCCACCCAGGGACCCCAAAATTCTTCCTTTTTAAATCAACTTAGACTTTAGGGTTGAGGGATGCATTAAGATATAATCCATCAAATTTTTATAAAGGGAGCCGAAGGGAAATTGGGGTAAGTTTGCAAAAATTTATCTTAGTGTAATTCATGTTTGAATGCATCTATTCTTAAAATCGAGGAACCACAAAGGGAAAGTACACACACCCATACACACAAACACACACAAGCTAAAAATGCATAATGAAATATGACAAATTCTATCTTACGCAAGGTAAGTACAAGAATTATTGAAACGCTTAGTTTACAATTGATGCTGAAAAGAATCTCTTCGGTGATACCAGCTGTCAAGCCACTAATGAAGCACAGTCTAAGAGGTTATGGTGATTAAAAAATAACCAATATAATCTTGTCTTCCCTTTGGCTCTTCTCTGTCCCTGTTCAACGATACTTCTTTCCTTGCACAAGTAAGTCCTGAAGGCAATAAAAAATTGCTCCAACTTTTCATGTAAGACTAAACCCTTAAATAAAGTTAGCCACTTACATTGTCCACACCTATCATGTGCTACTTCTGTCCTGGTTAGGGGAGAGCTACAGGAAGTAGCGGGGTATAAATGATGCCAACACGTGTGCATTTTTACATCAGTTCAGTAAGGGCTTGTTTCGACAAGTCCTTGACACTTTTGAATTCCAGGAAAGGCCACATATTTAACCTACGTATGTAATTATTTATGCTGGACTCCTGCCTCCTTGTTCTTGCATCTTGCCATTAACTTAAGAACTTTTTAAAATATTTTTTTCTTGAGGCACCTGGGTGGCTCAGTCAGTTAAGCATCTGACTCTTGATGTCAGCGCAGGTCATGATCGCCGGATTCCTGAGATGGAGCCCAGCGTCAGGCTCTGTGTTGACAGTGTGGAGCCTGCTTGGGATTCTCTCTCTCTCTTTCTCTTTCTCTCTCTGTCTCTCTCTCTGTCTCTCTCTCTCTCTCAAATATTAATAAACATTAAACATGTTTTGGCACAATTTCCCACATAAAACATCATTCTGGGGTCTGTGAGGATGATGATAAATACACATGCAAAAAATCTCACTAGATGACCAGTGACATAAACGCTCCTCTGAGTTTATCAAGTGCAGTGATTAAACTTGGAGAGGCTTCCCAATGCCCTAGAAGATAAGGCACTTTGATAGCATCAGACAGCCAATGCCTAGCAGTTTTTTTTTTTCACTCTTCCATTTCTCCTTGTCCATTTTCCTCTGTTTCAATTTAGCTACAACAGAGCTGCAAATAAATACCAAGCTGGAATGGGAGCATTCGTTTTTCCCTGGCTCAATGATACACATATCACATGACAAGGACAAAATGAATGATCTCTAAACCATTTTCATTGCCATTGTTCTGATTGGCCTTTATAAATCGATCGCAGATATTATGATGTAATCCACAATTCAAATATTGTCAAGCTCATGGTAGGTGCTCAATAAATATCCACTGCCTTGGTTTGTAGTTGTTTTCCCTGTGCCGACTCTTGCCTCCTTCTGACTTAGTCTCCACATAAAAGCCAGAGTGCTCTTTTAAAAATATAAATCAGATGTCACTCTCCGTTTACAATTCTCCAGTGAATTTTCTGATAATCTTAAAATCAATCCAAACTTGTACTTCATACATTACCTCGTTCACTCCCAAGACTAAGCCACACTCATCTTTTCTTAGCCTGACTCCCCAAAGCTTTCCTCACCTCTAGAAATTTACTCTTCTCTCTCTCTCCCTGAAATTGCTTCCTTCAGCTCTTGGTAAGGGTGGCTTCCTTCCACCCTCTGGAATACAAATGAAATTTCATCTTCTCAAGGAACACTTTCCTGACCCTCCCCTCCAACCAGGTCCTGCTGTTCTCATTTATATATCACTCTGTTATTTTCTCCATGTAATAATCTGTATGGATACGTATACGTGTGTATATATACATGAACTTAGCGTTAGTGCTATTCAGGGTATTGTTCATATCACCCACCTAACCCTAAGTTCCAAAGGGAAATCTCTGTCTATCTCTGCCTTGCTCCATGTCTCCTGACCTCTGCTCTATGCCCTAATGTCAATCTCTCACATAACAGGTAATCAAAAATTAGTTGTTGAATGAGTAAATGCAAATATATATTTATATGTGTGATACTGGTAATTATTTTATATGCCCTCAAGCCTTGCCATCTATTCATTTCTGCTAATTGAGTTTACCCTGAAATAATCTACTAATCTTTCCTATTCACACACTGTCATCATCAGCGCCGTCTACGTGTAATTTGCAAATCTGCTCTCTGGAAAAGTTGAACACAGGTCAGCTGCTTCTCTAACAGATATATCTCCAGTACCTGGAGAAGCTTCTGGAATTAAGTAAAACTTTAATAAAATAGTTACTAACAAATGAATGAATTTGTTATAAGTGATGAGATAAAAATTTCTAGAGCTGAATTGATGTAAGGATTAAATAATGGCATTCAGGGGGTGTCTGGGTGGCTCAGTTGGTTAAGCTTCTGACTCTTGGTTTCAACTCAGGTCATGAACTCAAGTTTTGTGAGTTTGAGCCCTGCATCAGGCTCCATGCTGACAGTGTCCAGTCTGCTTGGGATTCTCTTTCTCTCTCTTTTTCTCACTCCCTCTCTCCCTCTCCCTCTGCCCCTCCTCCACTTGTTCTGTCTCTTTCTTTTTTTTTTTTAATGTTTTATTTGAAAGAGAGAGAGAGAGAGAGAGAGAGAGAGAGAGAGAATATGAGTAGGCGAGGGTCAGAGAAAGAGAGAGAGATACAGAATCTGAAGACAGCCTCCAGGCTCTGGGCTAGCTGTCAGCACAGAGCCCGACATGGAACTCGAACCCACGAACCGTGAGATCATGACCTGAGCCAAAGTCCGACAATTAACCGACTAAGACACACAGGCGCCCCTCTCTGTCTCTTTCAAACTGAATAGAGTTAAGAAAATTTTAATAAAGAAATAGCATTCAGTAGATCTATTATTTGATTCCCTGACTAACTCTTGGTCACATCTATAAAATTTGCTTATAATCTGGTCTTATCTCTTCTGACAGAACATGGAATCCTCCTTCATGAACTTGACCAGTTAGATTCCCCTCTCATTACCCTTGCCCTCCATACACTACCCGTTGTTATGCTTGAAAAGCTGAATTTTAAAACCACTTAAAGGCAGATTTATCATTAAAAATTGGTAATGTCACCTTTAAATTCAAATAATCACAGTAAATAAACTGACTTCTTAAGATATACTTTCTTACATTTTTAACATTATTTCTGTCGATCCATGGTGGTATTTTTCCATCAAATGACTTTTCCTCTTTGGAGCCATAATCCCATCTCTTATGCTGTCATATTAAGCCCAGGGGTCCCAAAGGCAGTAAGTGATACCAAAATATTGCATCTCTATTTCTGAAACCTGATTTAAGTAAAGGGGAAAAACCCATAATATAAATAAAGTAGGAATATGTTTGCATACATATTTTGCTGTGGATTCCTCTTTATCCATGGGCTCTGCCATGAATTGAACGTTTGTGTCTCCTCAAAATTCATTATGTTAAAGTATTTGGAGTTGAGGTTTTGGGAGATAATCGGGTCACGAGAATGAAGCCGCCATGATGGGATTAGTGGCTTTAGAAGAAGAGGAAGAGAACTAGTCCTTTACCTCTCCAGTGTGAGGAGAGATACATGGAAACGTAGGGCTGTTCATAAACCAGGAAGGGGGGCTTTTACCAAAGACCCAAGCATGCGAGCACCCTGATCTCGGGGTTCCAGCCTCCAGAATTGTGAGAAGTGGGAGGAGTTTTAATGGCAGCCCAAACTAAGAATGAAGACATTCGTATAATTGAATTCCTTCCATAAAAACAATAATTCACAGTATTCAATAAATGAACTCATTCAGAAAATATGAACTCAACTGTCTTTTTTTATAATTATAAGGTTAATTTTTTATAACCACAAACAAAATTGTAGGCCATGATAAGATACTGTTTCTGGATCCTGTAAGTGAAAACAGAAGTATCCAACCACCCGAAGACAGCCCTCAGTAAGGACATTGACAGATACAGGAAAAGAACTATTTATTCCTGTAGAATTTCTATGGGTTCTGCTTTTAGGTTCCAAGAAGGAAGTTAAAAGGAACCTGTCTGGAGACCTTCCTCTCGCATTCTTTTGAAACTCTAAATACATGGCAATGAGAAAGAATGAAATCTGGCCATTTGTAGCAAAGTGGATGGACCTCGAGGGTGTCACGCTAAGTGAAATAAGTCAGGCAGAGAAGGATAGATACCATATGTTTGCACTCATAGGTTTAACAGGAGAACAGGAGAAACCTAATGGAGGACCAGGGGGTAGGGAAGAGGGAAAGAGAGTTGGGGAGAGAGAGGGACACAAATCATGAGAGATTACTGAATACTGAAAACAAACTGAGGGCTGAAGGGGTAGGGGTGGGGAGGTGATGGTCGTGGAGGAGGGCACTTGTGGGGAGAAGCACTGGGTGTTATATGGAAACCAATTTGACAATAACTATTATTAAAAAAAAGAAACTCAATATAATTTTAATTTTCATAAGTCACTGATTGCCTAATTTTATCTAAAATATTATAGAACATAATAGTAACTGGTTCACTAACATAAATACTACAATGAGTCTGTTATTGGTATAATAATTATACTAATAATCAGATGAATGTTTCAGTGGGAAATGTCCTATTTACATGATTAAAGTTCACTGAATATCAGTATTAATCAAGATAGGTCATGAACTATGGCTTCCTACTTAAAAAAACTATTTAAAATAATAAATGATGTTCTAAATGTAGAAGAATTACTTTATATATTAGTCTAAAGCAGAACTATTGAAACAGGTTAACATATTCTTCTTAATTAATGTTAAAAATAGATTCAAAATATTCTAAACAGTTTATAACAAGACATTAAAGACTTGAGGAAACTATTTTTTAACACTAAAATGTGATTTGATCATCTGCCTACAGATGTTATTTTTTTTATTCGCTCTGTTTTATTTTTTAGAATCTTTTTTAGGGAAATTAGGCGCACCTGGGTGGCTCAGTAGGTTAAGCGTCTGACTTCGGCTCAGGTCATGATCCCACGGTAAGTGAGTTCGAGCCCCATGTTGGGCTCTGTGCTGACAGCTAGCTCAGAGCCTAGAGCCTGGAGCCTGCTTCAGATTCTGTGTCTCCCTCTCTCTCTGCCCTACCCCACTCATGCTCTGTCTCTGCCTCTCTCTCAACAATAAACATTAAAAAATAAAAAAAAATTCTTTTAGGGAAATTATTACAATGTAATAGGGGTTTCATAATTAAAAATGCATGTGTGTTGGCGGCATGTGTTTATGGATTTGAGAGGAGAGAAACAGAGAGGAAGGGACACACGCATTCGCTGAATTCCTACCAGTATTTGTCTTCATCGCTATGAATCTCTAAATTAAAATGAACTTAGCTGTCCGCAGGATTAACATTCCAATGAAAATAAGAAATATCTCAGGACACCCTCCCTTGGAAACTACCACTTTAACATACAGAAAAACATTTTATTTCCTGAGAATGACTACTAACAGCTAAAGAAAAAAGAATGTTAATGTATTTAATTATAAAAAAATGTTAAAGCTTGAATATAATTTTAAAAATTATCTACAAAATACATGAAATACCTATATGGAGAATGCTGTGCAGTTACATTGAAAAGAATATGCTATATCTCGGCTTTAAAGTAAATAAACATTTTGAAAATGAGAATGTACAAATACATCATGGGTGAAATCAAGTTCGCTAGATTTTTACATGTATATATAAAACAATTTGGCACTTATAGATATTAAACAACACACTTAAATGGTTAAAGGTACAGAAATCACCTCCCTTTGCACAAATGACAGATGGTAGAACTTTCTGGACGGCAAACTTCTTAATATATTTTTTATTATTGTTTTCGGGCATTCATATTTTCTATATATTGTGTCAATACGTATTAATTTATGTTTTTCAGAAAACCATCTCAATAAAAATAATCAAATATCACTATGTTGTAACTTCATCAGTGTTTTCAGTTTTTATCAGTAAAAATTGTGAGAAAACTAATTTCTAAAGCATTTATTTTTTATTTTTTTATTTTTTTTAATGTTTATTTATTTTTGAGAGAGAAACTGAGTTGGAAAATGGGAGGGGCAGAGAGAGAGAGGGAGACACAGATCCGAAGCAGGCACCAGGCTCTGAGCTGTCAGCACAGACCCGAAAGTGGGGCTCAAACCCACAAACTGCAAGATCATGACCTAAGCTAAAGTGAGACACTTAAGTGACTGAGCCACCCAGGTGCCCCTATTTTTTATTTTTTAATTAATAAATGTTTATTTATCTTGAGAGAGAGAGAGAGAGGGAGAGAGCCCATGCAAAAGTGGGGTAGGGGCAGAGGGAGAGGGAGAGAGAGAGAATCACAAGCAGGCCCCACACCCAGCACAGGGCAGAGCCTGAGGCGGGGCTCAATCTTATGAATGATGAGCCAAAATTGATAGGTGCCTAACCAACTGACACACCCAGGAACCCCTATATTACTTAATTTTTAAACACATTCTGACAATGCCATTTAAGAAAAATTCTAAATTATTTGCCTTTAAAGCATTTACAATCCATGATGTGTGTTAATGGGTATCTTTGTTCTTCTATTACTCACTGTGTTTTCTGTTTTGTACAATATGGCTACTATTTTGGTTGCTTTTAATCACTGGTATCAAGTGAAGGCTTGAAGGATATTCAATTCTACTGCCTTTGAGAATATACATAGACTCATGGATCTCTGAATATTATTAACAATAAAAGTCTTCCCTGAGCCCCTACCCTAGGCATGTGATTATTTTCTTGATTTTTGAAAATTATGGATTCTCTCTCTGTTGTTTTCACTGTTGGAACTGGCCAGCTCTGGAATTACTGAATAGTAGATACTTCTCCTCAACATCCCACAGATGTTTCTGCATTATAAATTATCATTCTGTACTGTGCATAAACTTTTTTGTAATATCTTTAAAAAACTTTTTTATAAATTTTTGAGAATTTTTAATATACCTTTCATCCATCTTGGACACTTTTATGTAATTTTTTTTCTGATTCACAAGGATGGGATGAGGTTAGTTATCATGATTTAATTTTCTTGAAACACATAAAGTTTTCAATAAGAGCACTCTACAGTTTGTTTTATCCCCCAGGAAAGTTTTTCTAGATTGTAAACTTTTCAAAAGAAGACATCTTGGGGCGCCTGGTGGCTCAGTTGTTTGAACATCCAGCTTTGGCTCAGGTCATGATCTCGCGGTTCATGGGTTTGAGTCCCATATGGGGCACTGTGCTGACAGCTAGCTCAGAACCTGGAGCCTGTCTTTGGATTCTGTGTCTCTTTCTCTCTCTCTCTGACCCTCTCCTTCTCACATTGTCTCTCTCTTTCTCAAAAATAAATAAAAACATTAAAAAATTAAAAAGAAAGAATACATCTTGTCTTATTCACCTTGTGTCTTCATAGTCCAACATGGTGACAGACATACTAGCAGACCCAAATAAGTTACTGACATTGCTGCTTTATTATTATTATATTTTTACTCAGTGATGTACTTGGATAGTCATTGCTGTCCTTTGTATTTATTTTTAATAATTTTAAATCTCTTTCATTACATTTTACATCATTGTTGACATCACAAAACAGAACTTCTATCATTCACTTAATTTCTATAGTATTTCTCTCTGACATGAATTTACTCTTCCCAATGTGGATTTTCCATCTACTTGGCAGTTTTAGTTTATTCATTTATTTTTCTTTATTTTAATCTCATCAGGATTAATCTTTTTTTTTAGGTGTTTGCTTATTTATTTTTGAGAGAGAGAGAAAGAGTGTGTGTGTGAGCAGGGGAGAAACAGGGTGGAGGGGGGACAGAGGATCTGAAACAGGCTCTGTGCTGACAGCAGAGAGTCTAATGTCAGGTTCAAACTCATGAACCATGAGATCATAACCTGAGCTGAAGTCAGACACTTAACCAACTGAGTCACCCAGGAGCCCCTCATCAAGATTAATCTTTATCTATGAACTTCTTAAACAAAAGCACAGATTGCTGTCCCTTAATTTCCATTGTTGTAAGACCTTTCTTTACTGCAGCATAAGTAATGAAAAATTTGATGAGCAGGAATGTCCCTGAGATCATGATCCTGCTGTTCTCACACTGGAGAAATCAACGTTTGTGATTCAGGAATATTCACTGGCAGATTAAACATGATCAATGGTGGCTTCTGATCTTTCATACTAGTTCAGGGTATTGATCCCCATCTCACCCCCCCCCAAAATAGGACATGCCTGAATAATTGAAAACTTTGATGAAAATCAGGCAGGACCTTAAGACAATTTTATAAATAAAGTTCCTTTATTTTATGGTGTCTAGATACAACAAAACATTGTATTTGAGGAAAACATTGCTAAGTTTAAATGAATTTCAAAATTTTGAGTCTCTAAGAAAAACCAGACATCATGTAATTCCACATCCTGCTTTTATAAATAAGGCATGGGAAAGTAAACTCACACATATTGTTTTTGACAAAATCATTACTGGTTTATTGGCTTCCCTATAGCAAGTACATATTCTATTGGTTCAGGGACTTAAAATCTAGTGTCATGTAAGCAGAATTAGAATTGTTTCATATCATGTCCACTGGATGGCAGTTCAAAGAGAACACATTTGCCCCAAAATTTTGGAAAGATTTTTTTTCCAAAGAGTTCCCTGGAATCTAGTCATTTCTAGTAATTAGTTGGCTAGTAATAAAAATAATTTCTTATAAACATCCCTCAAAAATTAATTGTGCCCACTTCATAACTTCAACAGGTTTAGAAATATCATTTAAAAGCTGCTGCTTTATTATGCAAACAGAAAGCCAGAATTTTGCAAACATGTTTCCTAAGACATTTCTGAAGGTATTAAAGCCTTGTGAATCTGAAGATTACATTTCATCCCCTGCATCCTTCCAAGCACCAGATTAAAATACAATAAATCAAATCATAAGCCCTCTGTGGGTATTGAGGTTTCAAAAACTGACAAAAAATTATTTATTCTTCTACTAATATATAAATAAGATTAAGAAAACCAAGGATGACATTTTCTTTTTTACCCGTAGACCTATGTGTCAAGAAGTATTAGAAAATAGGTTCGGGATAATGAGGGAAAGCATAATGAATGATGGGCTCTGTGTTCAAATTCCAACTCCATGGTTGAGTAAGAAATTTCAGCTCAGGTAAGTTATTTAAATTAACTGTGCCTCAGTCCTCATATTTGGGAAATGAGAATTCTGACTTCACAGAGTATTTGTCAAAATTAAATAAACCAGTTCCTGTAACACACTTATAAAAATGCATATAACCTATTTAATCTCAACACATATTATATACTTTGTAATTACCATTACAATCTTAGCATAAAGTACCAAAGGATTCATAAAAAAACAAGATTAACGAAGAGCTGGTTCATTTTCTCTTTATTTACTGAATATTAAAAATAATTTGAAAAATGTTCATGAACGTGATATAACAGAGTTGTCAATATTTTACATAAATTGATGCATTTAATTTTAATTTTTAAAAGTTGAGAATAGTTTTAAATGTTCTAGAAAAGGACAGAAGCAGAGCTCATTTTCTCTTCCAACACCTATCTGCTGGTAGTAGTCACTAGAATTTGTTAGAAGAGTTTCATTTATTAGATTCACTCAAGTATGCAGTGATTGACAGGGATCCTGTCACAGGATAATGGAATGGCGGCAGAGACACTGGTTCATCAAAGCTATTAGTGCATTTGCTGGCCATTGTATTTCCTCCAACAATCAATCAATCTATCTATCTATCTATCTATCTATCTATCTATCTATCTACCTACTTATATTTTAATTTCAGCGTAGTTAACATAACAGTGTCATATTAATTTCAGTTGTACTATATAGTGATTCAACAATTCTATACATTACTCACTCATCAAGATAATCCTCTTCACCTATTTTCCTCATCCCCAGCCTCCACCCCCCCACCCCTCCCCCCATTAATTCCGGTACCAACTGTTCTTGATAGTTAAGAGTCTGGGTTTTGGTTTCTCTCTCCTTTTTCTTTGTTCATTTGTTTTGTTTCTTAAATTCCACATATGAGTAAAATCATATGGTATTTGTTTTTCTCTGATTGGCTGATTTCAGTTAGGATTATACTCTCTTGCTCCACCCATGTTGTTGCAAATGGAAAGGTTTCATTCTCTTTTTTTTATGGCTGAATAATGTTCACATCTTCTGTATCTATTCTTCTATCAATGGACACTGGGATTCTTCCATAGTTTGGCTATTGAAAATAATGTTGCAATAAGCATAAGAATGCATATATCCCTTCAAATTAATGTTCTCATAATCCTTGGGTAAATATCTAGTAATGTGATTACTGGCTCTTGGGTAGTCGTTCTATTTTTAGCTTTTTGAGAAACTTATTTTTCACAGTGGCTGCATCTGTCTGCATTCCTACCCACAGTGGATGAGGGTTCTTTTCTCTCCACATCGTGGCTAACACCCATTGCTTCTTGAGTTTTTGATTTGCATTTCCCTCAAGATGAGTGAGGTAGAGAATCTTTTTATGTGTCTATTGGTTATCTGTGTGTCTTCTTTGGAGAAGTGTCTGCTCATACTTTCTGCTTATTTTTTAATTGGACTGTTTTTGGGCTTTGAGTTATATCAGTTCTTTATATATTTTGGATATTAACCCTTTATTGGATATGCCATTTGCAAATATCTTCTCCCATTCAGTAGATTTTCTTTTAGTTTTCTTGGTCATTTCCTTTGCTATGCAGAAGCTTTTTATTTTTATATAGTCCCAATAATTTAGTTTTGCTTTTGATTTCCTTGCCTCAGAAGACATATCTAGAAAGATATTTCAATGGTCAATGTCAGAGAAACGACTGCCTGTGTTGTCTTCTAAAATGTTTATGGCCTCAGGACTCACACTGAGGTACTTAATCCATTTTGGGTTTATTTTTGTGTATCATGGAAGAAAGTGGTCCAGCTTTATTTTCTGCATGTAGGTTTCCAGTTTCCCCAGCACTATTTGCTGTAGAGACTTTTTTCCCATTGGATATTCTTGCCTCCTTGGTTGAAGATTAATTAACCACGTACTCATATGTTTATTTCCAGGCTTTATATCCTATTCCATTGATCCATGTGCCTATTTGTATGTCAGTACTATTTATTGTGATCCACGACTCTGTACCATAACTTGAAGTCTAGAACAGTGATGCCTCCAGTTTTGTTTTCCTTTTTCAAGACTGCTTTGGCTATTCAGTCTTTTGTGGTTCCATACAAATTTTAGGATTGTTTGTTCTAGTTCTATAAAAAATGCTATTTGTATTTTGATAGAGATTGCACTAAATCTGTAGATTGCATTGAATAGTATAGACATTTTAATAATTGCTTTTCCTATCCATGAGCATGGAATAGCTTTACATTTTGTTGTGTCTTTGATTTTTTTTTTATCAGTGTTTTATAGTTTTCAGAGTACAGGTCTTTCACTCTTTGATTAAGTTTAATCCTAGGTATTTTATTATTTTTGTGCAATTGTAAATGACGTTGTTTCATTAATTTCTCTTTCTGCTGCTTTAGTATCCCCAAAAATATTTATTAAGCAGTTATTATAAGCCTCTTATGGTTCTGGGTTTGAAAAGGAAATTGTAAGCAAGCCAAAACCCTTCCTTTATAAAGCCAATTTATATTGGAGAAGACAGGTATTAAACAAATGAACAAATAAAGTTCACACAAGATAAATGTCATAAAACAAAATATACCCAATGAGGTGTTAGAGAGATTAGGGATACTTTTTTAAAAAAATATTAATTTATTTTGAGTGAGAGAGAAAAACAGAGGGAGAGAGAGAGAGAACTCATACAGGAGGGGCAGAGAGAGAGAGAGAGAGAGAGAATCCCAAGAGCTGTCAGCACAGAGACCAATGTGGGGCTTAATCCTACAAACTGTGAGATCTTGACCAGATCTGAAATATAGAGTCAAACACTGAACCAAGTGAGCCACCCAGGAGCTCTTATGATAGAGATGCTTTGAAGTGACAGCCAAAGCTTCTTCAAAGGAAGGGGTCAGAATGAGAGTGGGTGGGTAGAGGGAGGTTAATGAAGATTAGCAAAGAAAGCAATCTAGAGCGAAGGTCATAAGGCAGAAAAAAACTCTTCTTTTCAGGAGATGAGGATCAGAAGCCTTACTTAGAGTTAAGTGAGAAGTGAGGAGAAGAAGTGTCAGGAAAAAGACACCAGGCAACTTGTGAAGGACCCAAGATGGTGAAGAGCTTGGATTTTATGCAGAGGGTCAAGTTACACTGTTAAAAGAGTTTTTCAGAGAGAAATGGAAGAACCACATGTATGTCTTTGAAAAGATTACTGCCTCCTAATTCCTGCTTAAATCCTCCATTCCTGACATACGGTCAGGGCTGGCATAATCCTATTAATGAAACCAGCAATAACACTCACAGAGGGTGAGGGGATACAGGAATCAAACTTGGGATGTCCTAAACTACCAGTAAAAGGAATGGAATTGTGGAAAAGAGATAATATGTCATTAGTTTTTCCCTTACTCCAATCTCCTCCTGGGGCTCTCTGCGGGCTAAATTCAAGGAGAAACTTGAGGACTAAGTAAGTCAATTAATGTAACTCATGGAAGCCAGCTCTTGACTAGATATGTGGGTGAAATGATAAATAGCAGATCTGGATGACTAAATGGAAGACGTCTACAACTCAGAAAGGGGCGGCAGACTTTGCATCAGCAGCTGTACTCATTAAGGGCCGTGAAAAACCCACAGACACACTCCAAAATGAAAAAAGTAAAGTGTGTCTACAAGACCCATTTTAACATGCAAGAGTGAAGCTGTATTTTATTAATCATTTTATATATATTACTTCAAGTGTACAATCACTCAAAATGGTACATGTGCACCTTAAAACAGTATGCTGGAGAAGAGTAATTAATTAATGAAATGTATACTGTGAAGAAAGATAGCTTGGTTTAATAAAAACAGTTCCTAGAATTTTTAGTTCTCATTCTGTCCAGGTAATGAACTGAGAATCCCCCCAAGTAAACTATTGTGGAAGGTGACATCATAAAAGGCAAGTAGCTTTTGAATAATCTTGCTCCACGCAAAGCAAGTAATCCAAACAGCACTGAAAGCTATACAATTTTAAATTTCATCCCTATCTTTGTAACAACTGAAAAAATTACTTGAAACATCGTCTTTACTTTCATGCTGCTATTTTTGAATGCAGTGTTTTTATCATCCCTTGCTTGGTCTATCCAAGCCCTTTCTTTTTTTAATTTTTAATGTTTATTTTTGAGAGAAAGAGAAACAGAGCATGAGTAGGGGAGGGGCAGAGAGAGAGGGAGATACAGAATCTGAAGCAGGCTCCAGGCTCTGAGCTGTCAGCACACAGCCCATTGCACAACCCGTGAGATCATGACATGAGCTGAAGCCAGACACAAGCAACTGAACCACCCAGGCGCCTGTATCCAAGTCCTTTCTTACACCAAACACACAATAAGATACTTACATCTTTAGTCAGATTGAACATAGATTTTTTTTTAAAGTGTATCTATAAACTGGTAATCTCTACACCCCATGTGGGGCTCGAACTCATGACCCTGAGATCAAGAGTAACATGCTCCTCCGACTGAGCCAGTCAGGCACCTTGACAATTCTTAGATTTTGATGTCGTCAATGAAATGCAATGAAACCGGTTAAAAGTGAAAAATACCAACATACCAACAAATGGAATGGTGAAATATGAAAATAAAATAATTTATTTTTATACTAAGTTTACTTAATTTTCTACTTATGCCAGAACAACAAAAATGTGTGGATATACTAGACCAAAAAATGTTCTATTTCTTCCACACACTTTCTGCATCTTTCACATTCTTTGGGTCAGCAATGCACAATGCATATTGGGTTAATATTACAATTGGGTCAACATAAAAATGATGCAGGGGGTGATCCTGTAACCTGGGAATACATGTTTTAAGTTCCATAGTCTGGAATGGTTCCTGGCACAAATTTAAAGGCTCAGTCAATGGTTGTTGAAGGCGTGAATGATATCAAAGTACCAGAATAGCATTTTGAAGGAAAATAAAGTTACAATTTTTCTAAATATCTACTGAAGTTTTAACACAGTCAAATATCCCCATAAGATAAAGACGTTTATTTTACTATATAGTTTTAGTTGTTTTATATAATCTCAATTGCACACTTTTTGAAAGTGTAATTAAAATCCCAATAATGTGAAAAATAGGCTTTTGTCAACAGGGAATTGTTTTATTTATTTATTTATTTATTTATTTATTTATTATTTGCTTTTTTTGAGATAGAGAGAGACAGAGCATGAGCAGGGAGGGGCAGAGAGAGAGGAAGACACAGAATCGGAAGCAGGCTCCAGGCTCTGAGCTATCAGCACAGAGCTCAATGTGGGGCTCAAACCCATGAACGTGAGATCATGACCTGAGCTGAAGTCGGCTGCTCAACTGACTGAGTCACCCAGACGCCCCAACAGGGAATTGTTTTAAAAGGAAAAGGGAGGAATAGAAAAACACAAAATGACTTATGAAATCCAACTTAATTTATAGAATAAGGACACAGAACATGTCCTGTGGGGGGTTATCAGCAATATATAAGTCAGCAGTAAGAACATAACCCCTAAGGTCTGTGGGGCTCTCTGGCCCGGGCAGATTAACAGGTGCCAGGATGGAGAGGGCTAACACCTTACAATTTCTCTTCATGTCAAACAGATCTAAGTTGTCAGAGTCCCAGTTCATTTGATTAGTTTCCTGTAAGTTCTGTCAGGGCATAAGTTTCACTGGAGAAAGGGAAACAAAGAAGTCTATTACAATCGTGAAGAGAGGCTAAAACTCGGTTTCAAGTCTATCCCCAAAAAAGGCTGGAATATTATCAAAAACCAGGGTGATGGGCATAGATCTTAGGCCACTTGTGTTCACTAATTGATTTTATACCCCCTAAAAAGTAAGTATTTTGCTCTGTTCATCACTGGAGGTAGTTTCACACCTGAAGTAAGCAGAGTGTCACAGTTAGACCTGGTCTAAAACTGGGAGACGGGGGTCTATCACCTAAGAGATGATGCCCTTAAGATGCAAAACAAGTCTTTTGCCAGTTTTACAAAATTTACATCTCAAAGGTATACAGAGAAAAAACTACAATTAAAAGTTTTATTTTTAAAAATTTAATTAATTTATTTATTTTGAGAGAGAGAGAGAGAGATAGAGAGAGAGAGAGAGAGAGAGCGCGATCAGGGGAGGGGAAAAAGAAGAGGAAGAGAGAGAATCCCAAGCAGACTCTATGCTCAGTACAGACCCAACTCAGGGCTCCAACTCAGGAACCATAAGGTCATGATCAAGCCGAAATAGTCAGATGCTTAACTAGCTGAGCCGCCCAGGCACTTTACAAGTTTTCCAAAGTAGATGCTCTAAGAAAAAGGAGCCTGAGGCCTAGAGTTGGGCTGTCTGAAGGTTAGTCAGGCTGGGGGGAAGCTTTGGGTTTTCTTGGTCAATCCCTAAGATAGAACCCGGTTAAGGACCATGTCCCCTTAAGAGAAGAATTACTCATCTGAATCCCCTCAGGTCTGAGTTTGGGTAGAGAATCAAAATTCAACTGCTCATGAGTATTATGTATACTATAAATCGCCAATTAAAAAATCAGTCTCCATTTATTCTCTCCTGCTCATCACACTAGGGCCTACCTCTGCCTTTCACATCAACATTGTATTAGTCAGTTACTCACCGATTATAATGCAAATAACATGCAAATTAACTATAGAATAAAATTGCAAAGTTTTCTGTAGATGGTGGCCTTCTACACTGATGATAGATATAGAACTGCTCAAATCACCCACACGCATACACTGGTTAGGTCAAGTCTAATGAGGAGAAATCGGCAAGAGTGACAACATAACAGGACCTTCAAAATTAAATTCTTTGAATATCAAATAACCAAAAGAGTTAATTGGAACAAGAGATAGTGCTCTTAGTTGTTTTCTTTTTGTAAAAATATTTTTCGTTGTACAATGTTGCAAAAGCAGAATGAGACTTTATGTTATCAAACAATTTTATTGTAAGAATCATGTCAAAATTTGGAAGATAATTTAATTTGAAAATTAGTGTACAGCTGGGATTACAAACGAAATTCTGCTATAAATTGCTTGCTTTATTTTTTCTAGATAAAGTCCTAATGGACCTCTTTTTCATTTAATTACGGGAACATTGTTTTCTACAACATGTGAATTCACTGTAATGGACTTTCCCCCCAGAAGTTTCCTTCAATATCTTATATGCACATTTCTATTTCTGACCTCAGCTTTCAACTTCAAACTTGGCATCTCCATCTCCCACTGTCATTTCTTGCCTAAACTAAAAAGTGCTTCTCATTTTGCCACACTGAATTGACGCTTTACTAACAAGTCTACTGTGCTTTCTGGTTTAGTTCTCCTGAAATGTGTGTAGTTCTTTAAAAGAAGAGGAATTCCTGACTTCAGTTGGTGCTCCCTCCATATCCTGACTGATTAAACGCATAGTATAATCCAGGTCCTAGAAAAAGTAATATATAAGTAACTAATAGTTTTAAATTGGTGACAGGAGAAAGATTCTGCTTGTGTGACCTTTTAGAAATAGGGAGGTGAAGAGAAGTTTCTGGTATCCCAACACTGGAAGAAAACTCACTGGAAGAAAACTATGAAGGAACAGGACATTATTTCTCAGACATAATCATCACCGCACCTCCAATTACAGTCACGGTACCTTGGGCCTCGCCCTCACCCTCACATACGCTGTCTTCCCGAAACTAGGAACCCCTTGATTGTTCCCCACACAAACTGTATGTCACTTTCCCTGAGCTTATAATTCCTCACACACATCCCACTCCCCATCCTCTTGATCATAATTCAAATCCTCTGGGATCCCACATCCAACCCAAAGACAGTCACTGAGCAGCCTCTGAACTAAATATACTTTTCAGTCCTCACAATTAACCTCTAAGCCTCACAAAGTACCTGACACAAAGAAAGTAACAAATGAATATATTTGCTCGACAAATATCTGTAACAGTTAGAGAGAAACATAGTACATCCCTTGCAATAACAAAAATAAGAGCTTTTCAGGTTGGTGAAAAGAGATAATTTCAGAAGAAATAAATATAACAGAACGGTGACACAGGTACTGTATGTCCCCCAGAAACGTGTTTTAGTTCCTTCTTTGTGATGAAATCTGTCCCCTGTTTAAAATTCTTACTGTGTGTGTGTGTAGGGAGGAGTGGGAGGGAGTGGGAAGGGTTATTTCCAGTAATATTAATTTAAACCACATCATGCACAGCGCAGACAGTCACATAAGAAAGCCATGGTCATGCATTGAAAACACATCAAGAATTCTCCAATGGTGGGAGTTGAAATCAACAATTACTAAAATGCTTTGCCCAAGGATGAGGAATGAGGGGTCTGCACAGTTTCTCATGGGTCAGAATATTGGGAAAAAGCAATTTGTACTTATAAGTAAATATAAATGTTATGTTGAAATAGCTGTGAATAAAGAATGTTCCCATTTGAAATAAAGATGACGCAAACTTTGGTTAAGCTGGGTTTTTCCTCTGACAATATTCCTGATGTAAACAGAGACCCCAAATCGTGTGCCAATCTATCATATTGCTAAAATAATATAGTATTCTTAAGACCGTCATTTAAGTATATGAAAGAACTTCCCTCAGCCTTTTATACCCGCAGTTCTTTTAAGTAGATGTTAAGCTCTCCAGATATTATCTCCTAATGTTCGTACAATGTATTTGACACTTATTTTGATATGTTTGGGAGGCATCCATGCTTCCCAGCTAAGCGTGCACTGTTCAATTTGGAGGCCTTAACTAAGCTCTCAGTATGTTTGAGAGCGAATTAAAACTTCATTATTGGTACAACAGCCGTACCACAGTCCAGGCTTGATAAGAAACCCAGTAACTGACCATGTCTCTGTAGGTCTTTCAACTGACGCTTATAATTAAGTTGCATGGAACCCACTGCCCTCTAGAATCCTCTTTTTGAGCAAGAACACAAAATGGAAAGCATGAAGTGCAGGGCTGATTTATGTAAAGTACAGACAGAGCCTGGATTCGGTCACATATTTTCAGCATCTTAAACTTTTCTTTACAGCATGAAAAATAATTATATCTGAAACACATATTTTCCAAACTTTACTTTTGGGGGAGGGTGTATATATAATTACCCTTTTTTTTTCTTGTGATATCTGTTTTCATACAGAGGGATGACATATCTTCCAATGAAGAATTCAATTTATAAAAAATATATCCAATAATTTAACCTGTCCAAAAGGGAAGACAGATAAGCACTAATATAATTAACTCTCTTTTTCTCTATGGATAAATTCTTAAAGTTACTTTTTAATATAAGCTGCCATCCTCCCATCAGCCAACATTGCTTCCAGGCAATTTTCACGCAGACATCCTGTAGTGTATTATGGGAATGTCAATGAACTTTAATATTATCTAGAACAAAACACAATTAGGAAGGAAATTCTTTGGGGAACAGCAAATGTGATGTATCAACTTGAAAAGCAAAAGACTTACACTCCTGTGTTACTTGTCTAAACTTATTTATGCTGATAAAACATATTAGAGGCAAAATATCCTACATTTCTTTCCAGTTTCTCTGGGTAAACAGATTACTGTCAATGACTTGAGATAATATTTAATTAAAATATAAATTATATTAATTATAATAAAATAATGCTGCTATCTTATTAAAAACATACTTTCTTGCGAGTGGAATAAGCAGAATATCAAAGGTTAAAGTCATTGTGGAAACAGATAATCTATTAAAAGGACAGCAAATCAGAAAATACCTCTCTGACAGTGTTCAACTCTCCTCTCAAAACACAGCAACTTATTTGACTGTGCCCAAGATATAGTAACTTTTCTTATCTGTAACTATTCATATTAGCCCATCTTTGATGACTGAGCTAAAGTAGCTACTTATGAGGTGGCATGAATAAACAAAATTAGTAAGTAACAATTAAATGCCCCTAGGAATCCTTATTAAATATTTCTAATATCTTCAATCAAGAGGTACTTAACCCATCACATATACATAAAATCACTCCTGAAATGTCTTGTTAATAGATGTGCCCAACTGGGAAATGTTATAATCCACTGCAAGCCATTTCATATACAAGTCTTTAAAATTAGAGTCCAGGGGCACCTGGATGGCTCAGTCGTTAAGTGTCCCACATCGGCTTAAGTCATGATCTCCCGACTTGTGGGTTCGAGCCCCGTGTCTGGCTCTGTGCTAACAGCTCAGAACCTGGACTCTGTCTTCAGATTCTGTATCTCCCTCTCTCTCTGACCCTCCCCTGCTCGCACTGTCTCCTTCTGTCTCTCAAAACTAAATAAAACATAAAAAAGTAAAATAAAATAAAATGAGAGTCCATCTACTCATATGTATTTACCAAGATATGTATAACCTGATAATCTGTGAAAATTATGCTTTCCCCCAACTCCCTCTATAGGATACATAAATACAGTTGTGCTTGGCATTATTTTTATCCCAAATACCTGAGTACATACTAGCAGCCTAGAAAGCTCATATTTTAGTGAAGTAGATAAGAAAGGTTATAATTCTTGAGAGCGTTAGAATAGTAAAAAATATTAATATGCTTGTTTTTTAATAAAAAACACTGTAGCATTTATAAAGCATGATTCCTTTTATTGACACAATGTCAAAAGCACTCATTCTTTTTCATATTCTCGGAAAAAATACGTATAGACTTAAAATTATGATTTATTGCAGAACATTTAGTGCATGTGTCTTTAAGTTTGAGTGAGAAATGAATAGCCTTTGTTTACCAAATGGGGATTAAAAAGATTATAAAATAAGCTTGTTTTAAAAATTTGAAAATATAAAATGTATTAATATTAAGTTAAAGTCCTGCCTAAAACCATTTTCTCAATTCTTAAGTGCTTTCCATATATCTTTCTAGATTTCAATACATATCTAGAGATAAAATAATTCGTTTAAATAATCATACCATATAATGCATAGGATACTGTAATTTTCTTTTTCCCTTATTTTATTTCATTTTTTAAATTTTGTTGATGTTTATTCATTTTTGAGAGAGAGAGAGAGAGAGACAGGGCTTGAGCAGGGGACGGGCAGAGAGACACAAAATCTGAAGCAGGCTCTAGGCTCTGAGCTGTCAGCACAGAGCCCAGCACGGGGCTTGAACTCACGAACCATAAGATCATGACATGAGCTGGAGTTGGAGGCTTACCCACCTGAGCCACCCAGGCGCCCCTCCCATTTTGTCTATTTTTATTTCATTTTATTGTTAAAATGTTGTATTAGGAAATTTTCTTTTTCTACCTAAAGCTAGAATAAGGTCATGTTTCTATTGTGGTAGAAACTCATATCTCCTGTATTTTATCAACTATGTTATTTTCCACCATGAGTATGCTGTCACTTCACAAACTTTTACTGATGAACAATAGTTTCTAGCTCTGCTCTATTATAAATAACGTTTCATGAACATTTATGAAGACATCTTTAAGTCACTAGATGGATTTCTGGAAATTAATTTCCCAAAGTTATACAGCATATACAGTTATATAGTACATTAGTATATATAGTTATATAGTATGCATATATGTGTCTGTTTATATATATAATAATGTCTGTTTTATGTTGCTGAGGTTTAGATACTACTTAATCCAACAATAGATAATTAGAACACAGGCGCATTAAGTGCCTATTTCTGCCTACAAGTTAACACCAAAATTTAAAGGCATAAAGTTTATGTATACAAGTATGTATCTAATTTCTTCACCCAATATGGGGCTCGAACTCATGATCCTAAGATCAGAAGCTGCAGGCTCTTCCAACTGAGTCAGCCAGGCACCCTGAAAATTTAACAGCTTAAAACAACATACTATCTCATTTTCTTTGGGTCAGGAATTCAGGAGTGGCATAACTGGGCAGTTCTGGCTCAGGATCGCTCATGGGATGCAGTTGGCTATAATACGTATATAGTATATGTAATATATATAGTCATATAGTATAAAGGGCATAAGTGAACTATTCCAGAGTTACATAGTGAAGCATCCTCAAGATTTCAACTTTGATTTCTCCTTTAGCCAAATGCTGGCTCGCCTATACGTAGTCATGGAACTGACGGTCTATCACAAACAGATGATACAGCATTACATTTTATTTTCATTCATATTCTTTCTTTTACGTTTTGTGTTTTAACTTTGAGAAATGTGTGGCAATGTTAATACTATTGCTAATTGTTTTTCTTAATGTGGCACTACACAATTAGTGTCAATCAATTATAAATTAGTATTTGTTTTGTTGTGGGTAGGAATTAAAACTACGAATATTTTCCTTTATAATCTCCCCATTATAATGCACTCTCAGGCACTGGAACATAAAAAATTAAAAGGAAAATTATTTTGGGAAACAATGGAAAAGATTATTTAATTATAATGGCACATATAGAACTAGCTAACATTTAAGATTTGGAATCTTCATTTCCAATGGAAAATACTACTTTCATCTCAGACTTTGCTCGAATCTGCATGTGGACTTTAGATACATTAGCCTGAAGCCACACCAATTTTTTATCATTAAGAAAGTAAAACAGATACATGAGAAATCATCCGGGGAAAACACAACTCTATGAAAAGAGCACTAAAATCAGTAGGTAACGGATTTTGTTACTACGTTAGGACTGCACCACAGAATGAGAACAGAAATTGGTGACTTTTCTCAGAATAATATATAGGATAAGAAACAGAAGGAGAATAATGTGGAATTTTAAGTCCTCTGAGAAACCAACACCGAGGCAGTATTAATTATGCAAGGGTTGTTTTAGAGGAAAGGGGTCATTGCTCATTTGCAAGGCTTTTGCTAGATTTGCACAATGTGAATGCATTTTCTCAGTCTGTGCTTTGTTCTTTCATTTTGTTAATGACGGCATGTGAGAACAGGCAATTCAATTTTCATGATTACCAATTTTTCTTTTATTGCTACTACCTTTCTTGTTCTGTCTAATACATTGTTGACTGTTCCAAGGTTGTGAATATCTTCTGTGTATCCTTCTACAAGTTGAAAAAGTGTAGCTCTTCTGCTTAGGTGCATGATCCACTTTTGATTCATTTTTGTATAGAGTGTGAAGTGAGGGTCAGTGTGCATTTTCTCCATATGCATATCAACATCCCAACACCATTTGTTGAGAAGACGATTTTCCTCCACTTTGAATTATGTTGATGGCTTTGTTGAAGCTCAGTTATTCATATATGTGTGGTCTACTTGTAGTTTTGCACTCTCCACATGCATACTTACATGCACACTAACTAGGGAAGTACATTATGTTCACTGGTTGAAGGACACGCTATTGTTAATTTGTCCACTCTCTGTAAGTTGATCTATAGATACAAGGTATATTCTATCATATTTCTAGCTGGGCTTTTTGGAGGTTTTTGTAGATAAATTTAGAAGATGATTTTAAAAAGTTTTTTCACAATAGTTCTGCATATTACTAGGCTTTGGGAAGTTACAAGTAAATTTTAAATCATCTTGTACATTATAAAAGTCCTGCTAGAAATATGATAGAGAGTATACTGCACCTAGAGATTGCAGAGAAGAGACAAATACTGTGTCCTTCAATCAATGAACATGATACATTCCCCCAGTGAGACATCCTTTGGTTTCATACAGAAATATTTTGCAAGTTTATGCGTATAAAGTAAGCATGATTTTTATTATATTTGACTGTTAGTATTTTAAGTCTGATATTTAAATAGTATTACTTTTACAATTACATGTTACAAATGTTTGATGCCAGCAAGTAAAATTGAATTTTTTATTAATCTTGCTCTCATCCTGTTACCTTGCTAAATTCACTCATTACCTAGGCTAATGTTTCTTAAAGATTGATTAAAAATTTCCAAATGAATAATCATATCATTTATAAAGACAGGCAAATCTAATTCTTCTTTCCCAATCCTTTTGCTTCTTTTTATTCTTGTTTATTGGCTAGGAGGTTCAGCACAACACTGATAAAAGTATGACAACATATCTTTCCTTGTTTGTAAATCAAAGGGAAAACCTTGTCATTTAAATCCTACATGACCCATAGGTTTTCATGGATGCCCATTATCATTTTGAGATCATTTTCTTCCCTTCTTTTATGTTTTGGTTTGATTTGGTTGTCAAATGATTCTATATTGAAATGATTTCCTTTCTAGTTATTTTTAGGAGCTTTTTAAAAATTTATTTATTTATTTTGAAAGAGAGATAAAGGGAGAACATGAGCAGGAGAGAGGCAGACAGAGAATCCCAAACAGGTGCCACACTATCTGTGTAGAATCCAGTTCTAAGGAACTGAAAGGGAGACCATGACTGAGATCAAGAGTCAGATGCCTAACTGATTGAGCACCCAGTCACCCCTCTTTGTAGTTCTTAACTGGCTGGGGATTTCCTTCCACCACTGTTGATGTCATCTATGATGTCATCAGGGTGGTGGCCGTCCACACAGATTGAGCAGTCCCCAGGATCTTTTTAATGGTTCCAGAGAGTTCTCGAGCTAAAGATCTGTGCCACGTCTATCAGGCAATGTTGACAATCTCATCAAAAATGGTATTTCCACTGGGCCTACAGTTTTTCTGATTCTGCCTCTTGGTGGGTCCTTGAGGATTTTGATAATCAGGGTAGAGGTAGAAAGGTCCACTTCAACCTGTGCCTGTCTGTTCAGAATGGTCAGTTTTACTGTAATTCTCAGACCTTTCCAAGCACCAGTTGCCTTGGAGATGTCATCACCAAACTTTTTTGGAGACAGAGCCACAGTGCTGATCTTTGGGGCCAGGAAAGATGTGGCACTGACCTCCCACCTGTGCATCTCAGGCATATGACTTGGATCTTGTTGTGGTCAAACTTAGGTGGCATGGTGGAGGCAGCTGGTGTCGAGAACCTGGAATCAGGGTGACTGAAGAAAGTTGTATCCTTACTTCCTCTGAGCCAACAGCCAAAAGCCATTTTTTGTTGAGAGCCGTTTTATCCTAAGTGGATGTTGTATTTAGTCAACTGTTGTTTCTGTTTTGTATCTATTGAGTTAATCACATGTAGTAATCTGCATTGGTTGATTTTTAAATATTGAATCAATCATGCGTCCCTTAGATAAACCTCAGTTAGTCATAATATATTATCTCTATATAAGTATTGTGGAATTTAATTTTCTAATTAGTTTTTGTGTCTGTATTCATTATAAATACTGATATGTACTGTTCCTGTAATTTTTATCTTTCATAAATACACTAAGGCTCTATACTGTTAATGAGGAGTGTTAAGGCATTGAATGACACTATATATTAAGAAAGGTACGAATTTTTAAATGCGTAATATTAAATACCAAAAATGCTATCTACATCGAGAGCAAAAAATGGAATAAGGAAACAGTATGACTTCAATAACAACCTCAACTCAATAATAAAGAGGACAGAAAAGGAAAAAGAAAAAAAAGCATTGAAAAGACCTTGATAAATATAAGCTTTTGGACATTTTGTTTAAGGTGGACCTTGTTTCTTGAATTAGTGTTCCCATTCTTCAGTAGTAACTAATTCCTTTTTCCTTAATTAGTCTGCAAGGAAATGCTAGCAAGCATTTTGTCTTCGAATTGTCTATAGATGCCCTAAATTGCCTAGCTCAGTATTTGGGAAATGGTATGTACTCAGGAAAGCTTCTTTGTTTTTTCTCAAGGTTAAATACTTGGTTGGTGAATTTCTTGTAACAAGGGAAGAAAGCAAACAGCATATTCTCTCATTTGGATTATATGTATTATATATTTTCATTCAAGTCTAATAATTCTTCCCTTAATTAGCCATCAGTGACTTTTATTGAATCACATTCTGTACTTAATTAGTATTTTTGAATGGAAGTTATTCTCATTTTACAAGTTAACTGTAGAACTACCTTGTGGACATTTGACTAATATTTTAATTAAGACATAGAGTCATATGAAAGACATACATCCTATCTTGGATAATTGTCACCTATTGATAAATATTAAATAAAGCTTTTAGTAGTATGATTATGTAGTGGTAAATAAAGATTGTAAGCAAGTAATTACCTAATGCTTTAATGAAACTCTTCCTTTTACTTTATTTTCTTGTGTTATTTATACTCTGTGTGAGCAAAACAAATCATCATTCAGCACAGTCATAAATCCTTTCTATTGAAAGATATATTTAAAGGTTTGAAAATGTAGATATTTTGGTCATTGCTTTTCTTTGAAATCCAGGTTCACTGTTGACTTTACACTTTCATGAAACTACTGATCTAAAGAAGGATTTTTCAAGTTATGAAATAATTATTTTTTACAAAAGATACTTAAGCAGGAATCCTTGGTGAATTAATATGTTCGCCAACTATTTCCACATTTAAGGCCACTGTATGAAACCATATACGTTCAGTACAATAGTAAATAAGTGATAGTCTGCATGCATGAAAGTTGACTCAAGCACAAGAATGGCTGTAACCCTGGCTTTTTTCTGAGTCTGTTTTAGACAGTGCAATAACTGGAGGCACCGGAGTGACCACATTACTCCCCAGAGTCTCCACTACAGCACTGGACCATGGACAGCCATGGGGACAGGGCCATGTTTATGGTATACACAGCTGTTCTCAGGTGCAAGCATGTGAATGAATGCACGTGTATGGTTCACAGAGTTTTGAATTCCTAGTCAAGTTTTACAAAATCTTCAGATGAAAAATGAAAATAGCATCTGATTAATAGCATCTGCTTTAGTCTTTGAGGGTTCTCTTTAAAGTCTTTGATAGACCGCCAATGAACATCATGCCTTTCCCCAAGGGTACAAAAACAAATATTATGAATAAATACTGCTCTCATTCATAAGGAATCCAAATGTGTTGCATTGAGTGTTACTAGTTTTGGAAAAGATTCCCAGATGTTATAGGGCATCTGAGGTCTATTAATAAAATAAGAAGTTGTTTGTTACTGTTTCTTCAAGGGATTTACATATGATGATGCAAAAGATGTCAAACTACACAATCTTTACATTTTTATTTTCATTAGGAAAGATCCAAATGTCATAGCTTTCTTAATGTTACAAAATCTGAACATGATACTTGAAGTTTAGCATAAGATTTAACTAAATCATTCATTCAGTATATCAAATACATAATTCTTTAATTCTCAACATACAAAGTTAATTAAAATAGAATAAATGGCTTTATTATGAAGGAATAATGTAAAGAATTGGCAAAGGGGAAAGTTCTGGCTTCTAAAGTCTTATCACTAACCATGGACCCTGCACCGGGTCGATTATTTTACTGTTATTTTCTCAATATACAAACTGATAAAATGGGCATGTTAGCCTCTATCCAAAAGAGGATGCTTCAAAGGATGAATAATTAAAAGAGTTCGCAAGTTCCTTTTAATTAGAATGGTTACAACACTGCCAACAAATAATAACCCCTCTATTCAAAATTGAATGTCCAGAGGTTAATTGATTTGCCAAGGTCTCAAACATTATCAGCATACATCTTTATTCAGATTGCTTAATACATTTATCTTTTAAATATTCATGAGCCACCAAAGTTCCAAAATCCAGTAAATTATGTAAAAGTATTTATTCTTTGTTTGGTCAGATATAATTTTGTTCTTTAGCCATTTCATGTAGGTAAGTGAAGCAATGTAACACGTCCCTGATTACCTTGATAAAGAAGAAATATGAGGGCCATGGAATATATGAGCTGGAGTTCATGTTTTAAAACAGTCTCACTGAATATTGATATTCTTCTGATTATAATTTTTAAAAGAGGAGAGGAATTTCATTTAATTACCTAATGCTTCGAGATAGACTGGCAATCTCCAGGTGTCAGGAATTTAGCTTTAATTAGAATAATACTAATAACAGTGATTTTAATACATTAGTATAATACTTTATTCTTTACTAAAGATTTTCTGTTGATTTTATCAAGTAAGGCAAGTTCATAAAATTGTTGTATACTTAAGAAAGCATCTCAGTGTAAGATGACTATTACGTTTTTGAGTGTTATATACATTTAAGAAAATGAGAGATTGAGGAAAATGTGAAAAGAAAGTGGCTATCCATATAATGCAACAGTAAAATAAAGAAACAAGTTCAATCCACTATTTTCCCATTTATGAGTGTTGTATTAATGGTAAGTGTGAGAGCTGTTGGTCAATAAGGAGAGTTACAAAAGCAAGTCAGTGTGCATCATTGTTATTTAACCCGTCATTCAGGTTTTATTATTCTGTGGCTAATACTATTCTTGAGATTCTGGTATTATATTTTAGCAGATGTGACTGACAACACCACAATGATAATAACAAATTATTTTTCTTGTTTCAAGAGATATTTTTTGTTTTTTTTTCTTTTTTTTTAAGGTTTAAAAAAAATTTTTAAGTAATCTCTACACCCAACGTGGGGCTCAAACCTACAACTGCGAGATCGAGTCACATGTTCCACAGACTGAGCCAGTCATGAATCCCCAAGAGATATTTTTCATTTGTTTAAACAAATACTCTAAATGACTTAGGTGTTTGAGTTTAGAAAATTTATTTAAAACTAATATAGCCAATTAATAAATGTTTATACTTTTAATATATATTTATATATTATTTTTCTCTTCAATCTTCATAGGAATGACTAGAAGATAAAATTGAAAAAAAAGAGAGAGGACAAATATCTTTTAGATAAATATGCTCCTACCTAGTTTATGTACTTATTAAGCTATAGAACTTGTTCTAGAACTTTCCTAAAACCAAATAGTATTTGTGCGGTGCCCGACAAATGGAATGATCTCTATAAAATGGATATCGCCTTGTTTCCAGCCCATGAACTCTATTACTCTTAGATTCTTTCCACTGGCTTCTCCTCTTAGTCTAACAAACATGTTCTACATTTTTCCTAATCTATTATAAAGAAAGAAAGAAGTAAACCAGCCTCCCTAGTCTCCTCTGGACTGCCTCTGTCTTCTCTTCCACTCCTCTGTCTCCTGAGGGATTTCTCTTGCTCTCCCCAGGCCTCTGTCACTCTAGCCCCAACTATTTTTTAAAAGTAACATTATAATCACAGCTTTATTCTAATTAGCTGTAATCTTCATGAAGGTAGAGAATATATTTCTTTTAGTGGCCATTGTTCATAGTATTCTCTGTATGGTAAGAGTGAATTTGGCAAATATTTGCTGAATAAATAAACCCACTCTCACCATGTATTTGTGTTTATGTGACTTTCTCAAGCATTGTTCTATTTAAAATCCTATTCTAAATTTTGGGAGACACACATCTCTAGCGGTAATTTCAAGGCTCAGGTTATTGCAGTAGTTGAAGTTCCTCCTGTGTTGTATGCTGGGTTTCCTAGTACATCTGACTGCCGTTTTAAATATTTTGTTTTATTTGCCTTTTGCATGTTTTCCTAGCCCGCCAACTAAATTTAGATACTTCTCTTTAATTTCTCATTCGCTTCCTCTTCTCTATTTATTCAGTGACTGACCACATATAATTTTTTCCTCTTCATTGATCATTCATGGTTTATGGCTTCCATATCTCTACTTTCAGCCCTGATCTTTTCCCAGAGCTTGAGAATCCAATTTATACCTGTCTGCTCTACACTTCACCTAGATTATCTACTTTCAGTTCAGACCTAGGGACTCACATCTTTTCATTTGTGTCCTCTCTATATATGAGAAGTTGCACATTTTGGCTGGTTCCCATCCAGCCCTCTCTACTGTTTTCCTTGCCATCCTCTGTCTCAGGCTCTTAGTATTATCCCACAAGTTATTTCTTCATTCACTCTGATCCTGACTAGTAACTGCTTCTATGTCTTTCATATTTCAAAGCTATAAGAGAGAGAAAAAAGCCTCTCTTCTAGGAATTTACCTAGAACTTAGCTTAGAGAGTCTCATTGGAAGAAATAATAATAGTAATCATGGGCTTCAAATATAAATAATGATTTACATTCCATAAACTATTTCCATGCATTTGTAACTTTGTTTATATTTACCTTTGCAAACACTCAGTCTATGCATATGTACATAGTTCAATTAAAAATGCATTGGGTGAAGGGCACCTGGGTGATTCAGTACGTTAAGCTTCTGACTTCGATCAGGTCATGATCTCATGGCTGGTAGGTTCAAGCCCCTTGTAGAGCTTTGTGCTGACAGTTCAGAGTCCGGAGCCTGCTTCAGATTCTATGTCTCACTCTCTCTCTGCTCCTCTCCTGCTCGCTCGCTCTCTCTCTGTCTCTCTCTGTCTCTCTCTCTCTCTTTCTCTCAAAAATAAACAAAGAATAAAAATTGTTTTATAATTTATTTGTGGGGGGCACCCGGATGGCTCAGTTGATTAAGCATCTGACTCTTGATTTTGGTTCAGGTCATGATCTCACAGTTGGGTTTTGTGCTGACAGCGCAGAGCCTACTTGGGATTCTCTCCCTCTCTCTCTGCCTCTCGTCCCTCTTATGCAATGCTTGCTTTCTCTCAAAATAAACAAATAAAAATATTAAAAATGTATTTTCTCTAAAAATTGTACAAGTGATTGAAGAAGACAGGCTTTAAAGACTTAACACCCAAGCCTTGTGGAGGTGAGACCTGAAGACAACAACGTTTACAATTTCATTGGTAATAATTGCTTCAAACTGTAGATAAGAGATACTTGTGTCTTAGAAGAGGTTTGAGGAATTGCTGGGAGGGAAAAAAACTTTTCTCGATTTCCCTTCTGTGTGATAGGTAGTGGTGGGTAGTGGTTGCCTGGAGGTAGGTGCTGAACGAGCTTTTGAGGTTACCCCAGGCTCAGCGGGAAAGACTGCGGTAACCAAACAGTGACACCTATATGGGCACCACGGCTGTGAAGATGGGTTCAGTGTGGCAGCACTTTATTTGTTCAGACTAAGCTTTTTCAGGTTTCTCTGTGCTACCTTTTCTTGTCATTTGGTAAATATTGACGACAATAATGCTAAGTATAAATTTATAGCTGTGTGTTTGTTTCCATTTGCCCTTAACTGTCCATTTTCTTGAGTTTTACTTGTCCTCTTAAAATTTTCTCTTACGTTACATATTGTTGCAGACGGAGCATATACCAAATATTGCCATCATTCCATCATCCCATCTAGTTAATCTCAGGTTAGTTCAGTTATGATCCAATTATAGAATCTTTTCCATTCATTCTCATTCTCCCTCCCCCTCCCCCAATGATATTATTATATCTGACAGCCCAGGCTCCTTTGATGTCTTTCTTATTAATGCTACAGTTTGCCAATATTCTCCGAAGACAGGAGTATTTCTTCTGGGTTCATTAACTAAAAGCTAAAGATCAGCAACATGCAAGTGTTCAGATTACGTTTATATAAGTTTAATTAGTTTTACTTCTTTTAAAATCTTTTTTAAAAACATTTATTTATTATTGAGAGACAGAGAGAGACAGAGCATGAATGGGATAGGGGCAGAAAGAGAAGGAGACACAGAATCCTAAGCAAGCTCCAGGCTCTGAGCAAGCTGTCAGAACAGAGCCTGATGCAAGGCCTGAACCCGCGAACCATGAGATCATGACCTGAGTTGAAGTTGGACACTTAACCGACTGAGCCACTCAGGTACTCCAAATTACTTTTACTTCTTATTTGCAAGTTTATTTGCACCTTCAAAAAGCTAAAGAAAATTTCTAAAAGTATTTTTTCTAAACATATTCTTTATATTCTTTTTTCAAAGTTTAAGATTAAACTTTTAATAAGTTCAAAAAGAAGCAAATTTATTTGTAAAATATAGTAAATAAATAATATAGGGATATATATAGGTGTGATAGAAATATGCAGTTGAATCCTATGACTATGTCAGTGTGTAGAGCAAACTTGATCAAATATAGGCAATTTCCTAGAATACAGCCTAGTAAAACATTAAAGAAATGGTGTATAGAGAACTCAGGATACTGCTTACCACTGGGATGGGAAAGGTAATGTGACATGGAAACTCTTCCAGTATATTCTACACTTATTCTTAATCTGGTAATGGGCATGCATGTTTTACTATTTAAGAACTGTACATACATTTTATGTGCCACTTCATCTATGAAGGTTTAACTAGTAAAATTGATGTAAGATCTTTAATGTTCCAAAATATAAATATATTCTCCCATGTTATTTTAATATTTATGTCATATTTCGCAGAGTGAATCAGAAACTTACCAAGTACTTATTTATATACTCATCATTTGGATGCCTCCTCAGTGATTGATTCAAAGTCAGTAGTTTTCGAAGTCAGCAGATGCGTGGATATAGAAAATGTGAGATATATATAATGACTATTACTCAGCCATCAATAAAATGAAATCTTGCCATTTGCAAAAACGTGGTTGGAATTAGAGGGTGAAATAAGTCAGTCAGAGAAAGACAAATGCCATATGACTTCACTCATGCGTGGAATTTAAGAAGCAAAACAAATGAACATGGGGAGAAAAAGAGAGGCAAACCCAGAAACAGACTCTTAACTGTAGAGAATAAATTGATGATTAGAGGAGGGGAGGTTGGGAAATAGGTTAACTAGGTGATGGGTGTTAAGGAGGGCACTTGTGAGGAGCACTGGGTGTTGTACGTAAGTGATGAATCACTAAATTCTATACCTGAAAATAACATTTCACTGAATGTTAGCTAACTGGAATTCAAATAAATTTTTGGAAAATAAAGAAGAAGAAAACTTGGCTCTAACATTCTCCAGCAAGAAAAGAAGATATACTTCATTACAGGCACTTCAGAGGTAGGGAATATACAAGGATGAGAGAATAGAGATTCATTCAGTTCATGAAGTGACTGTCATTCTAGGACTGGTAGTGGCAGCAGATGCAGGTGTCATACTCAGTCAGGATGCTCAAGGATAGAAAACTGACTATAGTTTTTCCCTGGGCCATTTGATAATTGGTCTTTCTATGACCTCATCCAGAAGAGAGGCCCTTAGGTCTCATCACTGAAAAGAGGATCATATGTTCTTTCTTAATCTAATTACTGATCTGGGGGAAATGATTAATATGAAAGCTTTAGACTGACCATCTAGAATTAGTTCTTGTTGGGTAGTCAACTGTCATGACCATTATTAGCACTTACTATGATGCCTGACATATTGTGAGGCTCAGCAACAACTAACTGGTATCACAGTTTTTCATATATTGTGTGTATTAGGTTTTATAATCCTTTTGAACTCACATATTTTAACTACCTGCATCAACAGCTGTATTTATCTTGTTTTTCCTGTCTGAGAAATATAGTCAAATCATTAATTGCTGAATAGGCAGGGTAATGAATGTTCGTGTTTTTTCTGATACACTATTTGCTTTGATTCCTTCTCACTGATTTATTGTTAAGAATGTATCTGAGGGGCGCCTGGGTGGCTCAGCCGGTTGGGCATCCGGCTTCAGCTCAGGTCATGATCCCATGGTTCATGGGTTCAAGCCCCGTGTCGGGCTCTGTGCTGACCGCTAGCTCAGAGCCTGGAGCCTGTCTTCAGATTCTGTGTCTCCCTCTCTCTCCCTGACCCTCCCCTGCTCATGCTATCTCTCTCTGTCTCTCAAAAAATTTTTTTAATTAAAAAAAAAAAGAACATACCTGAGTTTTTACTTATCTCTCTAGTTACCTCCCCTTGCAATATTTCTCACTCATCTCAGGAGTAATGGAATGCTGAAGTCTTAATTTCTTGATTGTACAACTGGGGCTTTTAGGCAGAACTTTATAAAGTGTTCTCATGCAGAAAACAGTGTTTCTGCGGAGGAGCTTTGAGTGTGAATTAAGACAGGAGAAAAGAGAAGTTGGTAGCGTTAGGGCCCATCACTTTTTCTACAAGTACAAAAACGTGGGGCCATCAGAAAGAAGTATCTTTCTGGACATGTGTATTAGGGGAGAACAACAGAGCTCTCTCAGAGAGCCAAGGGAGTGCCATTCATCGTGAGGAGAGGAGGTACTGTGTCAGCACCATGACTGGAGGACAGCTCCCTGCCAGCTGCCCTGGTGTCCTCCAGTGCAGAATTTCCCCCACTGACATCCACATAACACCTGCACAGATGGACAGCTATCTTTTAAAGTTACCTTCCCTGAAGAACTGGAAATTCCTCAGGTCAAGAAATACATACGTTTATCAAGGCTTAGTACTAGACACTTGTCATCTCTATTCCCTTTCACTGGTCCCAGATTTTAAATGCCATCTACATGTTTGTTCATAACTCTCAAATTTATATATCTAGTCCAGACTACATACTAGCTGTAAACTCTTTCACCTGAACACTTCTCAGCAAGAGACAACCATCCACCAAAATTTATCTTGTCCATTCCATTTTATAAGGTTGTACCTGGGAAGTGGCTGACTAACCAGACCTACATTTCCAGGCACACATCTTTATCTGGATACGGCCCTATGACTAACTCTCACAGTGGAATGTTAGAATGAGTGATATTATTACTTCCTGGCCAATGCCTTTAAGAAATAGGCTTGTTTTAAGGGTACCTGGGTGGCTCGGTTGGTTAAGAAATAGGCTTGTTTTCTCTACTTTCTGTCTCCTTCTAAGCAACTAAGATGGAACTCAGAATAAATCTTGGATGTCACATCTTGATAATAATAATAGTATCCAAGGTATGACAGAACCAATATGATGAGTCTCTTAATGACTGGATGGAACAGACCTATCCACACTTGCCAGGAAGGTCTTACAAGTATCTCACACTGAAAAAGCCCCATGCTCTATTGCTCCCTGCTCCTCCTCCACTCTTTCCCATTGGAGAAAATAATAAAAATCATAGTCACTTATTACATATTGACTACAATTCTGGAAATATTCTAGATGCATTAAATATATTTATTCATTTGTCCTTACAATGACCCTATGAAAATAGTGTTTTTAATCCAAACAGACATCAACCAATATAAAAAAGGTGAATCAGAATGTAAGTATCGATGGAAGAATCAAATCCATGCGTCCTGGACACCTGACCCATGTTCTTCACCATTTCACTCTATTGCCTCTGTTTGACTCAAAAACAATTCTTTTAACCAGAAAACATACTATTTAAAAAATAGTTGGATGAGTTGGAGTCAAGAGAAAATATGCATAGGATATAATAAGCTTAGAGGTAAAATCATCACACAGAAATATTTACCACAGACTAACCAAGGCTAAGAGGAGGATAAAAATATATATAGTGTTAAGCTACCCAATTGGTTCCTAAAGAACTTAGTAGATGAGATAAAGAAAATGAATTCACAGTATTAATATACTTGCCTAAATGAGTAAATGAAAACTATCCTTTCAGTGTTTAAAGTACTAATAGCATAGAGAATATTTTTCAATTATATTTTGAACTACAAATAAAGTATTTCACAAATTTAAAAATATGCAAACTATACAAATTCCTATGCACACATTTAGGAGGAAGCCAAAATAATACTGGTAAGCAAATGAATCTCTGATTATCTGGAGTGAACCAGAGGTGAAACTAGAGTATACAATGGCATGAATATATGCCACATTTCCCTCTAAATCACTCACAAATATATTTCTTACACTTAAGGTTTGAAAGTGATTTGGAAAGAGATAGTGGAGATTGATTTCTCTGACCAAACTCTGGATTGTGAACATATTTTTGTATTTTTCCATTTACATTTGTACATACATATATATGTGCGTATATATGTATACACACATATAGATCGATGACAGAAATATATATACATATACATATGAGAAATATATATATTTCCATTTAAAGTCAATCCAGAAGGTAAAGTTGAAGTCCTCTGAATAAAATCAATGTGCTAACCCAAATATTCACCTTAAGAGAATAACAGTACCTCAACCTAACAATGACTGAGTAAAATGGCAATACAGAACTGAAATCATCTTCTCTAAATAGTCTTGTTTCTATTCCAATTAATCATTTAAGAAATATTTAGTTTCCACTATGTATCAGGGACTGTTATAGACACCTTGCATGTTCTGGTTTAAAAAATTATAATTTATGCAGAGTTAAAATTCTAGACAGACAAAACAAATAAAAGAAATAAGTGAGCAAATTATATGCTACAATAAAAATCCATAATTGCCATGATTTTTTTCAAGGAGCAGAGTAATAAAGGGTGATCATGAAGACTTGAGTGTAGAGGTGTAAATACTACAGTGTTAAAATAGAGTGGAGAGGATAGACTTTATTGAGATGGTAACACTTCTTCAAATACATGAACGGGGGTGAGAGTTAGCCAAGGGGACATCTGAAGAAAGAATGCTCTAGCTAGAGGAAATACCCAGTGTAAAAAACCCTAGCATTCCAGGCTCAGTGTGCCCGTGGCTGAGTAAACAATGGTGACAGTTAGTAGTTGGGAGAAGTAACAGGGTATAGGATCTATAGGTCCTGTGAGGTAGCCATAAGGATATTGGCTTTTACTCTGCATAAAATGGTAAACACAGAGCTCTGAGCTGTAGTTACCTGATCTGATTTCTATTTTAAAAGGAGAATCATGGCTGATCTGTTGCCATTGGTGTACATGGGTACAGGGATATGAATAGATCTAAGTTCTTAGAATCACTCAAGAAATAGCTGGTGTTCCCAACCAGATGGGTAATGAGTAGTTGTATGTTGGAATGTATTTTCAAAGTTGAGAACAGGGTGTCCTGATGGGTATGAGAATGTGAAATAAAGTGGAGTCAATGATAATTCATACCAAGCACTCAAACCAGTGGAGTTGAAAGTAACTGAAATGGAGAAAAGAAATACCTGAAAAAGAAAGACTGATTGGAATCTCTAAGGAAGTGATCCTATAGGTGGAAGGAAAGGAAGACTAAAGACTGAGTCATGGAGTATTTCAATAGTTAATAAAAAAGTCCTGGTTATAAAGAAAAGTCAATATGGGAGACTAAGAAATAACAGGAAAGTGGGAGGAAACCCAAAAGAATGTGGTGCTGTGACATCAAAGGAAAAAGTATATTATGTAGGAGGACATGCTCCATTCTGCTAAATTGTGAAGATAGGTCAAGTCCAATGACCATGGAAGAGGAACCACCGATGGGTCACTGGGAGTGAAGCCAGACTGGAGTAGGCAGAAGTATGAACACATGAGTTGGAGTGGTCTGAGAGAGGACTGGAGAAGAGAACAAAACAGAGCCAAGTCTAAACATTTCTTGAAGAATTTTGCAACAAAAGAGTAGAGTAGTCACTAGGGGAAATCAAGACTGTTTTGTGTTTAAGTCTGAAGAAATAACATATGTGGATGCTGAAAAGATCTAAAGGGCAATGTGATGAAATGAGAGAGAAGGGGGAGGGTTTTTAAGTGAATTCTCCCATGGACTGGGTTTCAATGCATAAATGGTGGGAATGGCCACAGGTAGCGGTGTGACTGTTGTGTGGCTCTTTCGATGGTGGCTGCAGCAACCTTGGTGGCAGAGGGAGGGGCAGAGAGTGCAGGGTTCCATGGGGACTGAGCTGTGGGCCGCGCTGGAAGTGTTGGGATTCCACTGGCTGCAAGGAGTCCTCACCGGTGAGGCCTAACTTTACGGGAGTCCAGAAGTAGGTCCTTAAAGTGACAAGGAAGAAAGGGACATGGGTTTGGTGAACAACTAATCATCCTCTCCCACACCTTTAGTTTCCTGCTACTTAAAATAATTAAATTAAAAAATCGATTGTGGGACTTTTTACTGATTAACAGAATATAATGAATAAAAGAGAAAAAAGGACTTTTTAAAGCATTATTTAATAAAGTTAATGTGTGGAAAATACTGCTTGATAATTGCTTTTTCTGAAATAATACATGCTACAATTCCATTTGCTTTTACTTTGGGCTAAAGAATGATTTTATCAATAATATGATTTGGGGAAAGATTTTGGTTCTTGTGTCAAACTTGTTAACTTGGTTATTCTTTAAATTTTTTTAATGCTTATTTATATTTGAGAGAGAGAGAGAAGAAGAGTGCCCAAGCAGGGGAGGGGCAGAGAGAGACAGACAGGGACAGAATCTGAAGCAGGCTCCAGGCTCTGAGCTGTCAGCACAAATCCTGATGTAGAGCTTTAACTTAGGAGCCATAAGATCAAGACCTGAGCAGAAGTCAGACATTCAAATGACTGAGTCACCCAGGTGCCCCTAACTTGGTTATTCTTTAAAAAGTTCCAAATTATAGAGGTGACTGGTTCAGTTGGTGGAGTCGGACTCTTTTTTGTTTCAGTTCCACTCAGATCATGATCTCACCGGTTTGTGAGTTCAAGCTCTGTGCTCATAGTGCAGAGCCTGCTTGGGATTCTCTCTCTGTCTCTCTCTCTCTGGTCCTCCCCAGCTCTCTCTCTCTCTTTTTTTAATTTAGAAACTGTAGCTAAAGTCAAAAAGAAACAAGTGCCTTAATATTATGTGATCATAAGAATATTAAATGGATCTTATGGGGTTTGGGGGGTTTTGTTTGTTCGTTTTCTTGTTACATGACTGTTTTTTTATTACAGAATTCATGTTTAAAAATGCCTTTGGTAGGATTAAGGTTATCCAACCATCTATGGGTTAGGGTTAGGACTGGAATTGAAAATGAGTTCAGAACCAAGGTAGATGTCAGGGTTAGAGGTTAGGGTCAGGTGTTAATTTTAACAACTTTTACAAAATTTTAATTGAACTCTTTCAGCACCTACAGGTGTTAATATGTGATGCTGCACTGGTCTTATTCTGTCAACAAATTTGTTCAAGTCCCATTAATCTGGGGGACAGATCTCCTTCATGGTGCCAGTGTCCCATTTTAGAGATGACTTTTAAACAAACGTTGACTCTGACTTGGTTTTCTAGGAGATTTGCCTCATTCTTTGTTGAGGAAATTGAAATACATTTCCTGATCTCTGCTGAAGTAAACCTGAAAGTCTAATGTAATTTTCTTTGAATCGCCTCAAACTTTTACCTCTATGCTCAATATCAATTCCTTTTAAAATCATCTCATTCATAAGATCTGAATCCACACACTGTGTCAGCACTTTGGACTTTCTTCTGAAGGTTTGCAAATTGTCTGATATGTAAATGGAAAACCTATGAAGCTTTAAAGAGTCCGTCCCCAGAGCAGGGTACTCACATTATCACATTATCATTTTTTTCCAGTGTTGGATCCTCCCTGGTATTCTAAATGTATTGAGTTTGGGGAAAAAAGGCATTTATGCTGACATGTACAATGTTACATGAAATAAATAATGTACAACAAATTCTATCTAAAGGAGAAGAATATTAGATAATAAGTTTAAATTATCATAATAGAAATGTCAAAAACTGAAATTATGTTATTAATAAATATGACTACCTTTCAGTAGATGTTATCATTAAATAGGACATAGTTTACCATTCTAAAAAACAGCTCACCTTAGCAGACATGAAAGAATCTCAGAGTTGGTAGGGAAACTAGAAAATATTTGGTGCAAGCTTCTGCAACTAGTATACATCTTCCTCACAAAGGCACGTTCTTTCCAGTATCTGAACAGAACAAATGAACGCAGAGATTTGGAAATCATATTTCCCTGAAAACCTACTCCAAGAAACGCTAAGTGCTCCTCTGTCAGGAGAAACCCTCCATTTCCTCCTTAGACTTGATTTGCTAATATAGACCTTGGTGATTTTTCCAGAACCAGATCTAATTGTGATTTATTTTCTTCAGTCCTGGCCCTTAGTGGCTCTTCCTACAGATGTTTTCGAATATTGAACTGTTCTGAGCTAATTTCATATCTGTCTTATTTCTTTCCACTGTCAAATTCACTCTGACAAGCGTGACTCCTTGGTATCTCTGAGTTCCCTATGCCTGTGGGCATATTCACAGGCCATGGCTTTCAGGAAACTGCCATCACCCCTTTCGACTCTACAAATCCGGTTGAACAAATATGCTTCTATAGTGTAAATGTTCCAAATAAAAATGTTGATTTTATTTTTTGTAGTATCTGTGAGCATACGGTATAGAAGTTCGCAGAAAGGGAGCAGCAAGTTGACTACTGTCACCATTTCACCAGGACCAATCCTGAGTAACACCATATGTTGACATTGTGTGTGTGTGTGTGTGTGTGTGTGCGTGTGTGTGTGTGTTTCTTGTACTCCACTTCCTCCTCTCAATGTAACCCCTACCCTAGTTGGCTACTCACACAGCACAGCAGTTACTGCCCTTAGCTCATTTTCTTTTTTCCCCTTATTTTATCACATCAAATCTCTAACTTCCTTAATCCATCAGCTATCAGCCAGTTAATGGGAAAGAGCCGATTAAACATGCTGCTGTAGATTTCAGTGACTGCTTTTGGGGTGATATGTTTATGTGCTTCTATGAGGCATCTGGTTTTAAAAGTAAACCCTGTTAAAACAACAGGATAAAATTAATGTGTTTCCAATACTAGATTTTCAGGAAAAAATTTTAAAAAATGAACTCTTCTTTTGAATCAATTTCAAGCTTATAGGGAATGGAACGAATAGAGTCAGGAATACTGTATACTTCTTATTCTTTATTCAGATTCCCAATTTTGCTCTGTGCTATGCACTTGTCTTTCATTTCTCTCTCCCTGCATACACACACACACACACACACATAAAACTTTTTTCCCCTGAACCACTTGAGAATAAGTTATATATCATGTCCGTTTACTACTAAATATTTTAGTTTATATTTTCTCAACATAAGGGCATAAATCAACAAGAGCATAGTTATCAAATTTCAAGAAGATTAACTCTGACATATCTAATCAACCTTCTTTTTCCCAATTTTCTCCATTGACCCAATAATATTTGTATAGCATTTTTTCCTACTCAGAATAGGATCTAGGCTAGGATCACATATTTCATGTCGGTATGATTTTTAGATATCTCCTATAAACTAGAATCGTCCCTTAACATTTTGTTATCTTTTATCACACTGACATTTTTGAAATTGATCTTCCTCTCTCATCCCCAGTAGATACCCTCATAGAATGTTTCTCATTTTGAATTTGATCCGTTTCCTAGGATAGACTCAATACATTCACACCTGTTTAGTGGGATACCACGTACATGACGCTGGGTCTTCAGATCATCACATCTGGAGGAACACGATGTCTACCTGCCTCTCATTAATCATCTTCGTTTTGATCATCCAGTCAAGATACATACTAATTTCTCTTGAATAATCATTTTCCCCCTCATCCAACTGATAAGTAATTCTTGGGAGACATTTTACGTCCATACAAATATGGTCGTCCTCATAAAAATATTTCCTATGCCCTTGGACAACAGCTAAGGGACAGGAAATATTTGAGTGACCACTGCGGCCTCATGCCAGAACTAATGCTATGATGGCTGCAAAGTGGTGGCTTTCTGCCTCTGGCAAAACATCCACAGTCACTACCCAGAAGCTGTCTTCTGTGTGTAGGCAAGCGCCTCTCTCTCCTTTCATTCACCTGTCTGTCTAGTACCAATCTCTTGATCTCTTATCAATAATCTCTATGACTGTAAGGATACATATTTTCCTCAAGGTTTGTAATTCACACTGTCCTTGATAATTTTTATGCTCAAATTGTCTAGATTTGACCAATATATGTTTTCTTTTCAACCTGGCTCTTATGTGCTTTGTCATTAACCATCAATTTTTTCCCCTTTAATTTTGACATAAAAAGATGTTTCAAGACCCAAGTCGAATCGTACTTGACCCAAACCTGATATAATTTCTCCAATCAGATCTGATCCATTTTAGAGGATAATGGCATTAGTAACTAAGGTCTGTACTAAGTATGTTTGTTGCTACTAGGATGTCTTTTTTTTTCAGACCCATTGAATAGTGTGAGCTGGGATATATATATATATGTGTACACACACACACACACACACACACGTATCTATGCGTATGTATGTGCATACTGTTTATACAAGTGTGGTATGCACATATTCACTCACACACACATAGTTTTTTAGAAAGTTTTTTTAAATAGTTTATTGTCAAATTGGTTTCCATACAACACCCAGTGCTCTTCCCCACAAGTGCCCTCCTCCATCACCACCACCTCTTTCCCCTCTTCCCCTTCCTCTTCAACCCTCAGTTCGTTTTCAGTATTCAATAGTCTCTCAAGTTTTGGGTCCCTCTCTCTCCCCAACTCTCCCTCCCTCTTCCCCTCCCCCTGGTCCTCCATTAGGTTTCTCCTGTTCTCATGTTAGACCTATGAGAGTAAACATATGGTATCTGTCCTTCTCTGCCTGACTTATTTTGCTGGTGCAGCAGCTCTGGAAAACAGTGTGGAGGTTCTTCAAAAAACTATCACTAGAACTCCCCTATGACCCAGCAATAGCACTGCTAGGGATTTACCCAAGCGATACAGAAGTGCTGATGCATAGGGACACATGTACCCCAATGTTCATAGCAGCACTGTCAACAATAGCCAAAACATGGAAAGAGCCTAAATGTCCATCACCTGATGAGTGGATCAAGAAGATGTGGTGTATATATATACAATGGAGTATTACATGACAATGAGAAAGAATGAATCTGGCCATTTGTAGCAAAGTGGATGGACCTTGAGGGTGTCATGCTACACACATATTTTTAAAGGGCTTCCTTCTTGTTTCCCCTCTATTCTCCATTTATTTATTCCTTTCTTCATAGTGAGAAGCATGGCTCCCAACATCATCACCATATTTACTCATTTTAAAATCTGGAATATATTTAAATACTTCCAGAATTGTTTCAACCATATATATACATTTTCTCATTTCTTACTGCTTGCACACAAGTCAGCACATAGTAGCTGCTCCTTGGGTTCTTTCTTTTCACTTAGCAATATTCCCAGGAGACCCACCTCAGAGCAACTCCTAGAAATATTTCTGTTTTCTTTACAGCTGTAATGTATCCATTTTGCCTAGGTAGCCTAGTTCATTCAACCAATCTCCTATATTTGGTCATATAGGTAGTTTCCAGCATTCTATTGTTAGATAGAAAGTTTCAGTGAAAAACTGTCTATGTGTGGTTTCACGTTACTGGAAACTAGAAGTATCTGGAAGTGAGATGGTGGCGTTGAGGTGTAAATGCATTTATAGCTATTGTGTGACCTCTCTAGTAATATTTTTTGCCCATTTCTGGGTTTCCTCCATTTAATTGGGGAGACATTTTGACATGGAAACTTTCTTTGTGATCATTAATATGAGTCATACATCGATGGCTATGACAAGTACAATAGTGAACTAAATTTAGTAACACTGACACTCATCTTGTAAGTAGAACAGACAAAAACAAACAAACTACAAGTAGCTACAGATTGGCTTCACTGTGGTCCCTACGAAACCAGCTGTGCACGGTGAGGTCTGTTTTATACGTGCTCATCTCTCTGTAAGCCAGGAGCCCGACATGATGATAATGTTACTTTAGAAAGACTCTCTAGAAGAACTCTTTTCATTGGCAAGTAATAGATGGAACTGCATCAGTTATCCATGTGTTAAGTGTGAATAGAGCCCCAGGTACTCATATAAGGTCAAATAATTCTCTTACATGTTGCAAGTAGGATTTTAGGGCCTGTCACCAGCTCCCCTGGTCATCTATTTGCTTTTGTCTGGCCCACTGGTTTTCCCCAGCAGTTATTTTTGGGACTAGAGACCAGTTCTGATAATAGTTTCTACTTTCCTTCAGTTCCTATTCCCTCCAAGCCGGACCTTGATTTCAAGTCCAATCATATTGTCTTGTAAAACTTACTACTGAATTTTCATGCACTTGGAGAAAAGCGCACACAGATACTTAGCTTGATGAATTTCCATAAAGGTAACAAGCACTGAGTCAAGAAACAATTATGAACACCCCAAAGCCTTCCTTTGTAGAGATCTTGCAGCCACCGCCCACATACAAAGGAAACCACCACCCAGATTTCTTACAGCACAGGTTTTCCTGTTTGTTCCTTTTGTACAAATGGAAACAAAGACCATATAATGTTATTCTTATGTGTTATTTCTTTTGCACAGACTTTACCAACTATACCACTATCCCGATACTCAGGCTATATAGGATCAGAGACCTCTCTACACCGACGCCAGCTTGTCTGCACTGACCCAGGGCCCCGCTCACATTCAAGTTTGCAACATATATGTGCATTTGGCCTTAGCCCCTAAACATTTTACTGCACACCCCCAGGCTGCCCCCAGGTCTGAAGGGATAATAAGCTTTGCTGCCTTAGTATTCCCAGCCTCCCTCTTATCTCCTTGCTATTGCAACGTTTGCTATATTTTCTCTGCTCTGGAAACCTTGAGGGTTCCCACAAACACCATTTTTGACACTTGAACTTCTCCTTTCAATAGGTGTATGTGAGTGCAACATTTATCAGTATCCATTAGATACATATAAACTAAGCACAAAGAAGCACTGTTATGAAATGTGCAGATATATATATTATTAATCAAATGCCCACTAAATCTCATACCTCAAGCCAATCTGTTAATAGATGTTCACTAAGCGCTTCCAAGGTGCAAAGTACTGTCCTGGCTAGTGAGACCCAATGTTTAACAAGATAAATCAACCTCTCAGAGAATGTACATATAACCATCCACCCTTCTACCTTCTCAAATATAATGGAGAGAGAAAAGACGATGGGGACACAGGAATCAAGGACCAAATTTGGCCCCTCACCTTTGAGGATCTTGTCAGAATATGTGACACAGAGAGCATTCATCAGGTAAGTACTCAGGGAATGGTAAGTGGTGTTTGATCTCAGTCCAGATGTTTAACACCTCTGTATTTCGACTGAATCCAGTGAAAGATAGATTTGATTCTGTTAATTATCCATAGACTTAATTTAATTTAGGGGAAGATTAAGAGTTATTCTGTAGTAAGGGTTGGGGAGGTGTGTGTGTACATGTGCATGTGATGTGTTTTATTTCATTAACAGTTGCCTTGACTCCAAACATAAAATTATCTGAAAAATAACTGCTTTGGTCTTTGACTTTAAACTTAAAAATGGGCAATATTGACATTACTGCTTATTTTAAGTAAGGCTAAAATGGAATCCTCCTATGTATTACTATTCCAGGAATAAAACCGTCAAACTGTGTATATTTAACCATACACCACCCTCACTATCAAGTAAGTCATGTGACAAGCCCGTATAAATATCTTCTGATATCACAACCACAAAATCTTTTCCAGGAATGGGACGCTTCTATGTTTTTTCAGTTGTTATCAAATACCCGTTGTTCCAGGCTGAATGTAAACAGCATGAATGAATTTACGATAAATTCAGTCTTTTTCTGTTGCTGGAGGCCATCCCCCACAGCTCTGTTTTCCACTTTGCATACTGTAACAAAACTAAGAAACACAAAAACAGGATAGTCACACGGCAAACAGAATCAACAAATGCAGTGGATAAGTGCCTAAGATGAATGTCCCGTCTGCCCCGGGCAACGCAGCTTTCATACCTGAGACCAGGGAATGTGTTTCTGAACCTTCTCCGAAGAATGCTGTGAGGCAACTAATAAAACCTGCTGTTCTCAAATAGATATTATTACAGTCCAAAAGAAATTAGCAGTTAAATCTTAAGACTCATTTGGAGGACACTGTTTTATCTTTGGGAGAGCTCTTTTTTTTTTTTTTCTTTTTCTGATGGAAAAACAACATGTCAATAATTGTTTAGAATGCATGTTTTCTAATATCTGGTTTTTAAATAATCCATCCCAAGGAATCAAATGATGTCTATAATGTCAAATAATTAGTTCAAAATAAAGTGCTGTGTGAGGCTGGAGACTTGGATAGTTTTTAAACACAAGCACTTTTCATGGGCTAGGGTAAGGATTTGCATGGCTCAAAAAAGCATCTTTTGCTTCATGGCTCATTTGCTACCCAGGAGAGAAGAATTCTGAAAACGTTTCTTTCAAGTTTTGTTTGTAAACAAATGAATGCAGAGAATCATAGAGTTACTCAGCAACTGATCTCTTCTGCTTTGACCTGGGCACATTTCTTGAATTCATGAGGACAGATGCACAGATCCTCTTGGAAACCATTGTCTTTCCTATAAGACCATTCCCTACCCTTTATTAACCATATACGACACTATTAATCCTGCAGTGGTAGCAAACAGCTTTTAATGGCATAGCTTTAGAAGGTACTTTCTTTCTTTTTTAATTTTTTTAACGTTTTTTATTTATTTTTGAGAGACAGAGAGAGACAGTGCAAGCAGGAGAGGGTCAGAGAGAGAGGGAGACACAGAATCTGAAGCAGGTTCCAGGCTCTGAGCTAGCTGTCAGCACAGAGCCTGATGCAGGGCTTGAATCCATGAACCATGAGATCATGACCTGAGCCGAAGCTGGACGCTTAACCGACTGAGCCACCCAGGCACCCCTAGAAGGTGCTTTCTTAAAAGTTAGGTGTTAGGGGTTGAACTGCATCCCTCTAAAATTCATAACCCCAGTACCTCAGAATGTTATATTACTTGGAAATAGGGTCATTGTCTATGTAAGTATAGTTAAGATGAGGTCACACTGGGGGAGACTGGGCTCTTACTCCAACAGGACTAATAACCTTATAAAAAGATATGCCATCATACACATGTGTAGCACATTACAGTTAAAGTGGTAAGTTTCTAGCACACTCTGAAAGGAAGGGCTTAAGCCACAGTGCAAGGATCACGAGAGTGAAGGTTTAATTAGTTAGCCCAGGACTCTAATCCCAGCGCCATTGTTAATGCTCTGTGCACTCCTTGGAATGCCCTACCTTCTCTACTCCTTAGCTTTTGCATTTACAGGATGAGCTTAATAATAATAGTATTCTGTATCACACATTTAAGTTGTTTGTGGGATAAAGGAATACCAAACACTAATGAACCTCCAACAAATGCTGGTTGGCTCTTTTTATTTAATAACTGGTGCAGGTAGCTTTCTGAACTAGCTGGCTAAATCAAAGAACAGTTTTCATAGACTTCACTACAACTGCATATTAACATAATGCTAAACCGTTTAAATAGCAATTACGATAGACCCACTGTCCTATCAGAATACATCAGTGAAGTCCAGGGGAGAAACACAGAGGCTTCTCCCAAATAATCTTTTCATTTGGAAGCATGATACCACTTTTCTAGAAGTAGAAGTCTATATTTTACTCCTTCCCCACACTCCTGAGGAGTCACTGATGTAACTGAGTTAACGGTTCAGCCTATCAACATGACATCTTTTTTGCCAGAATGATAACACAGCCTATAATTAAGCTCGTTTATTCAAGCAATCCAAACGTATTCGCCAAGACACTTTAACATTCTATTAGTTCTTTCTCAAAGTCAACACTGACTAAATTAGTTACTTGGCAAAATTGCACATACAAGTGACAAACAGCACAGATATTTTCACAGTCACCGAGGGCACACATATATTGAGAGCACCCCAAGACGACCAGGCTTTACTTGCAGCCATTGTCCTCATAATCAGAGTTTAGTACTCTTGACGATAGATCTATTAACTACTCGCTTCAGGTCTTTAAACCACTTTTCATATAGTGTTCTAGAATGTTCATTTATTTATTTACTTATGTATTTATGTATAGCATGAGGAGAGAAGAAGGGACAGAGAGAGAGTGAGAATTTTAAGCAGGCTCCATGTTCAGCACAGAGCCAGACCCAGGGCTCGATCCCATGACCTGAGGATTGTAACTTGAGCCGAACCACTGAGCCACCCAGGTGCCCCTACAGTGACCCTATTTCTACATAAAGCTGTATTCAGTATGAGTTACTAGGACTTAGGATTTCTACACATACATATAATGTTTTGCCTTTTCTTTCTTTTAATTGAAATATAACTGGCATACAACATTATATTAGTTTTAGGTATGTAATATACATTTGTATACATTGCAAAAAGATCACCACAATAAAGTTTATTTATTTATTTTGAGAGAGACAGACAGACAGGCAGACAGTGTGTGTGGATGCAAGTTGGGGAGGGGCAGAGGGAGAGGAAAATAGGGAATCCAAAGCAGGCTCTATGCTCAGCGCAGAGCCCCACAGGGCGTTCTATCCCATGACCCTGGGATCATGACCCGAGCCAAAATCAAGAGTCAGATGCTCAGCCAACTGAGCCACTCAGGCACCCATGTGTTCTATAATTATTAATAATAATAGTAATAATAATGTTGATAAACAATTAGGAGGGTGTGAAATGAGAGGAAGGCAAGAAGATGAGCCTATAATTATGGTGTATTGTTCCAAGCAATTTGATTAATTTACCTAATTCTTTTAAAAACTCATAAGATAGATACTATTTTATCTCTTTGAGAGCTAAGGCAACTAAATAAGGTTCATAAAAGGTTCATTAATATAGCTAAACATTCATTGTTACTAAGTGTTGGAGCAGGGTTTTGATATTTAAAAGTCCAGGTCCAGATCTCATGCTATCTTGTTCTATAAGTTTTTTTTTAATTAAAAACAATTTTTTGAAAGAGAGACAGAACGAATGGGAGAGGAGCAGATAGACAGAGAGAGAGACACAGAATCTGAAGCAGGGTCCGGGCTCTGGACTGTCAGTACAAAGCCTGACGTGGGGCAGGGCTCAAACTCAGAAGCCATGAGATCATGACCTGAGCCAAAGTTGGATGCTCAACTGACTGAGTCACCCAGGTGCCACTTGTTCTATAAATATTGTGTATGCAATCAAATTGCTTTCATTTAGTCAAAATAAGCAGTCATTATAATAATAATAATGCTTCTTGATATACTGAATATGGGTATATGTCTCCCTATTGAGTACTGGGGTCAGTATAACTGGATTTGTAGCTCAAATTTAAGTAACATCATGTCTCTTAGCTTCGGCCCATCTATTTTCCAAATGAGGTGCTTCAATTCAATTGTACACTCTTAATCATCTATTATGTGCTTGGCATTGAACTCTGCATCATGAGCATTACCGAGAGGTGCCCTAGAAGACACCAGACACCAACATTCTTTCCAAGTTGGATATTTACATGGTAGAAAGTAAACATTACTGATTTAAAAGAGACGATTTTGGAATTTTAAACAAAGGTCAGATTTTTATTTGTGTATTTGTAAACTGGAAAAGATATAATTATTTATAGTGTCTTACTATCCATCCCTACCTATTTCAGAAGATTCATCTGCTGGAAATGACCTTCTGCTTCTCTTCTCCACATCACCAGCTCCTTACCTACTTAGCCAAAAGTACTTAGAAATTCAAGAAGTCTTTATCGACCATGACCCTCAATCACTATGAATGAGGCATGTGTGTATGTTTGTTTCCAGAGCAACCTATGCAGGTCTCTTTCCATTAAGACACATATAGGTATAAAAGATAATTATTATAAACATACATATTTATCATTACCTCTAGATTTTTCACCCCTAGAAGTCAGTGACTGTGGTTTATCTCTAACCCTCAGTAGTAGGTGTTCACTAAGTACCTTTGCATCAAAGCTTATGCTCTTTCCATGGTAAGTCTGCCTGCAATTTGCACTGCAAATTCTAATTCTGCCTTCTGCTTTGGAGACACAGAGGCCAATTCTAATTCTTCTTCCTGTCAAGAGGAACTCAAATATGGAAAACAATACACCTTCTCTTTAGCTTGCATATGAATCACCTGTGAATATTGTTAAACTGTCTATTCTGGTTTTATTTCTTTTAAAAATATTTTCATGTTTATTTATTTTCGAGAGAGAGACAGACAGACAGCAGGGGAGAGGCAGAGACAGAGAGGGGTACACAGAATCCAAAACAGGCTCTAGGCTCTTAGCTGTCAGTATAGAGACAGATGCAGGGCTTGAACTCATGAATCATGAGATCATAACCTGAGCTGAAGTTGGACGCTAAACCAACTGAGCCACCCAGGTGTCCCTGTATATTCTGGTTTTAAAGGTATGGGGTGGGTCCCTGAGATTCTATATATCAAGCAAGCTCTCTGGTGATGCTGTTACTGCTGATTCAAGACATACTTCGAGAAATTGCCATTCAGAGTAGCCCCTCGCTCTGTCTGGCTTTCCAGTTTCATGGCTAACCAGCAAAATCTGTCTTCGCTAATTCTCACAAAACCTGTTTTGCAGTCTGCTTATCTTACTCTTCTGAATTATCCTAAGAAGATACGGAAGAGGAGTGTAAACAAAAATGGGTTATTTTCGGGGCGCCTGGGTGGCTCAGATGGTTAAGCGTCCAACTTTGGCTCAGGTCATGATCTAACAGCTCGTGGGTTCTGGCCCCACATCTGGCTCTGTGCTGACAGCTCAGCGCCTGGAGCCTGCTCTGCGTTCTGTGTCTCTCTCTCTTGTTCTGCCCCTCCCTGCTCATGCTCTGTCTCTCTGTCTGTCTCTCTCTCTCTCTCTCTGTCAAGAATAAATAAACATTAAAAAGTGGGTTATTTTCCTTGATTTCCAAAGTTAATAAAAGCGAATTTATGAAACTAAGTCTAATGGAAGCATCACGGTCATTATTTTCACCGTACATTAATAAAAAAACAGATCTGAAAGAACTGCCCAGACACAGTTTGTACTGTGATGTCTCAGACCCCACGTGACGATTAATAGGCTCATGATTCAAGTGACGTAAATTAAATTAGCATTCTCAATTATATTTAAAAACGAGCCATTAGTCATTTCAAGCTGAGAAGCACAGATGTAATACAATACACGTGCCGACATGTTAATACAGAAAAGCTGTTATAAAGTGAAAGTAACAGGCTATTTTGAATTTCCAAGGACAGACCCAATCCAATATTACAGCAGTGCACCTGGAAGGCACAGATTTATGTAACGTTATAATAAGGGAGGGCTTAAAATGTGCCACGTATTATCCTAAGCTCTTCACACAGATTATTAATTTAATGCCTACATTCTCTATTGAGGTAAAGGAAGTAAGGAATGTTATTAGCTACATTTTACAGGTGAAGAGGTTTAAGCCCAGAAGGGTTAAGAAATCTCCTAAAGCCACACGGATCTCTGTGAAAGGTGGTCTGGTTCCAGAGTATGCCAGGTCCACTGCCTCTCAGGGACCTGCGGCCACACACCAGCACGCTTCATCATGCCTTACATTCTCCCATGGAGACATAACTTAACTTCCAATCAGCTTCAACTTGAGTGGAGTAGAGACACTCATCTTAAATGATGTTATTCATTATCATTATTCAAAATGTTTGCAGGCACCTATCCGCCAACACGTTATATAAATTTGCATTCACCTGGACTCATTTAATCCCTTGTCCCCTAAAGCCCACCTTAGACTAATGAGAAAAATTTTGGCTTCTCCTAGTTTGAGTCCAGAGCAAAATAAAACACTTGATAATATCATTTCGCTTAATGGACTGCTTCCTCTTTCAGCATGCTTTCTGGCAATCACATATACTTTAAAAATTTAGGATAATGAGTACATATACCTTGTCTTAACTCTTCTATGAAAAATGCACTATACTGTGAAGAATAACATACTGTTATTTCATTGCCTATAAGAAGCCATATTCATATAAGATTATATCATCTTCCTTTACCTAACAGTGTATGTCACTATTATTAACACAGTCTTATTTTTATCTTCCAGATTTTTGACAAAAATTAAACACATAACCACATTGGTGAGAATGGTTCTTCCATACGGATCTACGTCTACCATAATGAATGACTCACAAGCTGATGCAAGACAAATCCCACGATCTCTTAAAATGAGAATCTCACAATATAAATGTGGATTCAGAAAGGTGATCAAAATTCACTACCAGAGGCATTACAGCATATGCAGAAGGATCTAGAATATCCACTCAACTTATTAAAATTCATGAGATTTTAAAAATATCTCCCGGCCCAAGAGGGGTGTAAACAGGAAAATGTATTTCACAGAAATAAGTAGCTTATTCTAAATTCACCCTGGAAATTATTTTTTTTCTACACAAGTCCTAAAGATGCTTATACAATTTATATCAAGGGTCATTTTAGAAAAGGTTTAATGCAGATTATCTTGCTATGTCTTATTTCTCAATAAGTTACCCATAAACCTGTTCTGAAGATGCCTGCCTAATCCTTCCCCCAACTTATTGATTGCCACCACAATGCCCGTGCCTACATAAACAAATAAGTTCACAGCTATTGTTGACAACAATTGCATTAGTGTCCTAAGTGAAGAAAGGGGTGTTATCCTTTGATGGAAGATACAGGAGCAAGCAAGAGAGATAGTTATCTTCCGTAGTTCCAAAGACGGAGAAAAATTCTAGATCTGTTTGAAAGAATCTAAGCATACTATTGGACTGTGAAATAGTTATGCTTTACACGTATGACTGGAACAGATTCGGAAGTGATTTGGAAAATTAGTGCAACCACCACCACAAATGGTTGAAAAGATGGGACAGAATAATCCATTCATTTTTAAACAATATCCCCTTACATGGCTCATTGGATACATGGCCGTCATGATGGTAACAAACAATTTGTTACAAGCACTGCAAAGGCACTTGGCACTGAGCTAGGCCTTCCAGCCGTGCCCTGCAAGGCCGGCCTGAACTGCACTGTCGATCCGTGGCCCCGCTCCATTTGTTAACTGGAAGACACGCCAGAGTTTTGCCCACATTCCCCTTCTCATTTTAAGGCGTGTTCCTTCACCTAAAATATTTTCAGATATTTTAAACCACGAATAAGAGTCAACAGAAGTAGAATATATCTGAAAAGAACAGAAGGGGACTAAACTGTCTGGAAATTTTCATAACAGATATCCTCACTGAAGCGAAATATGGCGCTCATTTTGTAGAATGCTATGAGTTTTGTAGATGCTTCTACACAGACAACTGATACCATACACGTTTCTCGATCTCTATAGCTTGATACATTTCTTTACTTACATAATCGCATTTAAACTTCCCAAGAGATATTACTCCCATTTCTCAGATTAGGAATTGGAGGCACAAAGTGACTTCTCTGAGTTTATAAACTGAATATACAAATTCTGATACTTGAATTCAGGCCTTTTGAATCCAAATCTTGGCTTTCACTTACTGAACACCTGGTTGGTTATAGGCTAATCTACAATGATGTTTCAGGAACTTTTATAATGTAGATGTCAGTTGATAAGATATTTGATTAAAAAGGAGGTTCAGAACACATATTCCAGCTATTGATTTGATATTCAGAAAAACAATGAATTTAATCAATTAATCTGCTGTTACTTGCTTTTTGTATTTTTTAAATGTTTCAAATGTGTTAGGAACAATGAAGTTTTCTGTGTGAGTACATATGTGGAAAAGAGCATGTAAGAGATGCAGGTCTCTAACTTACCGAGCAAATTAATATTTTATTTAATGTGGCTTAGAGAACATGAGCTTATAGATTCCTGTATTCTTGATAAATATGTAATGATGGAATTTAAACATAGTAAACATTTCTGTTCTGTGGGATTCTCCATCTGATATATTCAGTGGTCACTGATCTCAGTTTGAAACCAGCCTACTATTAACAAAAGGGATAAAACTCCTTTAAAAAATAACCATTTAATAAACATTTTTAAAAAGAAAAACTACATTTACATTACAGTATGTTACTATCCTGCAAAACAGTAATGGTATGTAAAGAAGGCATTCACCGTTAATACTTCAATTTCCTATTTTGGATCCAAATATTCAAAAACCAGTAATTGAATTTCCCAAGCAAAACTAAATGCAGCCTCCCAGCAAAAAATCTGCTGGAATTCTTATTTAATGTAATGCTGAATGGACTTTTGATAAGAAATGCTCAGACAGAATATTTCCTCTCTCTTCCACAGATTCTACTTAGGAAACCAGAAAACACCTCGAGAGCAGTATGCAAATGAGTTTGTGGAATATGTAAATGCAATGATTTTTTTGAGGGGGGTTAGGGGGGTGATTTTGCCAATCTGCACACATTTTTCTTCTACATTAGAAAGAAAAGTCTGAATAGAAGGAAATGGCATTGTGAATAACGTATAAGGAATTCTATTATGCCTAGGATTATCACTGAGGGATGAGAAGGTTTGACTAGTCAAGCACAGTTAGCAGCTCACGTCTTTAAGTATGAAATATTCAGATAAGCCATTCTTCAGGAATATTTTCAAGAGCCATTATCGTTTCACAATCAGATTCCGCAGTTAGATTCGCAACATTAAAATCCTGTTAAACTGTCATAATTTCTCATTGACAGGACTTTGTTTCACTTATTTTAACATATTATCCAATGGTCATAAAATAATTCAGATTCTCCACAGGGACATTTAATAACGATATGATAATAGAATTGGTTATGTTGTCCATCCCCCCTATAATGATAGAAGGAAAAACCATGTGACATTTGTTCAAAGTATCACTTAAGTGATTGGATTTGCATTACTTTGTCTTCTTCTCAAGTAGTCAACCATTTTAGTAATGGGTAGGGAAACAACTTCCTACCCAGATCAGCTTTAAACAATTGTAACTATCTGAGACTTCCTATTGTATAGAGTGTTGTCCATCAGTCACCCAAATCTATGTCAGAAATATCTTTATACCATATGTTGACACTCATAGGTCTAACAGTAGAAACCTAACAGGAGACCATGGGAAGGGGAAAGGAGGGGAAAAGAGTTGGGGAGAGGGAGTGAGGCAAATCATGAGAGACTTTTGAATACTAAGCACAAACTCAGGGCTGAAGAGGGAGGGGGGAAGGGGAAGAGGATGATGGTCATGGAGAGGGGCACTTGTGGGGAAGAGCACTGGGTGTTATATGGAAACCAACTTGGTAATAAACTATATAAATAAATAAATAAATGCAGTATACATCCCGCTAAGCAGTAGCTGGACTAAAAGAAAATGTAATATTTAATCACATCTTTAATAAACTTAAGTCCAAAACATATTTTTGTCAAGATCTGTATATGCTAAATGTTAATCACTTAATGCCTGCTAAGACATGGCTATGAGATTCTCAAGAATATTTAGAAAATGAGTTTTATTTCTTTTAGAATATGTCGGAGCAATGGATCACTTTTCACACTAGCAGGGATTAAACCATAATCACTGTTGTAGGCTCACTGGCACTTAAAAATATTTTGCAGCATATAGTTTGTGTCTCAAAACTTATTTTGATTTCTGAAACTTCACAATTAGCTTACTACAGTTTCATATAGAAATAGTCACTTATCACATACTCATTTTTAATGAAAAACATAGGACTTGAAAGGAAGAAACAAGACGAACATCAGAATGGCAGAAAACAATAGAAAATACACTCTTAACACCATCAGCAAAGGTTGAGAGCCCTGTACGGAGATGCGTCTGCCTTCACTGTTTGTGATAGTTTCAGGTCACGGCCTTGTCTCCCGCACCCAAACCCTGGTATTTTATGTAAACGAAGAGTCCAAGTCACCCCGGAAAATTCTACCTTTCTTATTAGCTCTTTGAACTTATATCTCTGTAGTTAGTCAGGATGAGCTATCCCTAACAGCTAAGTACCTGATAAGTGAATTAAAGCCCAAACACCTCTCTATTTTGGCAGGTATCTTTATCACTACTTTAGTGCATTATGATAGGAGAAGATCGGGCACTCTCATTCATGAGATGAAAACTTTACAACAACAGAAATGTGACAGACTGTTTGGAGTCTAGTTTGCAGCCCTAAAATAATTTCACCAACATGTGAATCTGATTTTAAGTTAGAGTCCACGGAGAGTTGGAAAATAATGAATGCTTTATTGGAAGAACTTGTGTTCTGAGCCTTAACAGTCTACTCACAGTTGTCTGGGTGGTCTGTCTAGTCAGGCTCTTTCTCTCTCCTAAACTTTGAGGAAGGTCCTTTCTAACATCCTAATATCCATTCGTGTTTCACAATAAGTTTCCGCCATCCCCAGCCTCCCTATAAGCCAAAAAACATCTAAAATATGGTTCTTAGTGTTGGCTATCCATTACAATGACCCGGGGTACTTTAAAATCCTGACACCTAGGTTACATCATAGACTAACTAAACCAAATGTCTGGAAGTGGGACCCACACATCCATAAATTTTAAAGCTTTCTAGGTTATTCTAGTTGAAAATCACGTTTTCTATAAAATACGCTCGGGACTTTGATGTACCTTAATTGTAAGATGAAGACTTTCCATAAAGTGACATTCTCTCCACTTCTGGCTTCCTACAGCTTATCCATCTCAATATACAAATGTTTTTGTCATACAATCACGGCTTGGTAAAAGCTATTTCTAAAGCACTACTCTGGGGGACATTTTTTTTTCTTATCAGAGCATTATATCCTTATTTGACATGACAGTTATGATCACTAGATTCTGCGATAGAGATGACCACTTACCCAAACTAGGACCTCTAAATTCTGTCTACCTACAAAAATGACTTGAGGATTTTTAAATATAAATTCTCTAAGGGGAGACGCTGATCCGGCGGAAACCCCCCAGCACTCTCCCTAATGTTGTGAAGGACGCAATTTAAGAAGTGAAATCTCCTCTTGCTCCTCCTTCTTTTCCCTCCTGGTTAACACTGATGGTTTTACTTGGCTTTGGTTATAGATGCTTTTTTAAATAATTAACCTAGAATAGATCCTTCAAAATTTAGTATTTTAAAATAATTTATTTTGTGTGCTGAGCATTGATTGGAGACACACAACTTTCCAATTTAACTGAAATAGTTTAAGAGTAAACGGTTTAAACTATTTTTCTCTCATAATAAAAGAATGAAGGAAATATTAATATGCAATAAAGGTCTAAACCACTAATATAATTGTATATAGTGCAATATGGGACATTTCTTTTCTTGCCATACTCCTCTAAATTATAGTCTCACAATTCAATATTTTACCTGAATTGAATATCTCTGTCTTCCAAAAAAGGGTATAATTATCATTAACCTAATTTCTATTTAGATGATTTAGATTTAATTGGTCTGGGTATACCCGGAATCTATAAACTTTAAAACCTGTTTAGGTGATTCAAATGGATAGCACACATTAAGACTCCTTGCCCTTAGCCTTGGGTAGAAATTGCACCCAGAGGAAACTATTTCTTCCTCAATAAGACTGACTGACTGACTGACTGAATGGCATCCTGATGGCTCTGATTAGACAGTGACAAGTGTATACACCTCAGAGTGAGGACCAGCAATATTTTAAAATATTTAAAACTGTTTTGGGAGGGGATGTTGAGTGCATTGCCTGATGTGGGCCAGAGCTATGGCTGGTCTTCCATTTGGTTTTGCTTTAAAAGGAAACCATTTTTCTATCTTATTTTTCTCTTTATACACAAATGGTCAGTAACTTAGTAAATGGTGCTTCGTCTGAACAGGATTAAAGCAAAATAAAAGTTGAACTTGCTTCTGGCAGGTGGTAAAGTGCTTCAGAGTACACGGCGCCCTGCCCAGTGCCCGCCAGTTCATCCCAACTCTGTTGGCGGTAGACCCTTTCACATGTTGTCCTTTGATGATTTAACTAAATATCTCCAAACAGACAGTCTGAGACAAGTGAGAGTGAGGGGGAGTAAGGAATGAAAACCTAAGTCAGGATTTTATTTTCATTCTATATCCTTAACTCATTTTGGTATTTCAGTACAATTTGTACCATTTCAGTTCTGTACTCCAGAAAAAATATAATAACTTAAAATATTGTGTTTAATGAAATTCTAGAACTCTACTATAATGAAATTATTTACCTTTTCTTTTTTCAGGCTTAACACAGGTTTATTGGGAGGTTTTGTTTTCTGTATATACTAGAAACCAGGGAAGGGGGACGCGTCCACTTTGCAAGATAAGGGTTTTCTGTCATTTAGGAAAGGCAAGAGATGGGGCAGGGAACTCTGGGATTTTGATCGATTTCCCCACCTCCTTTTGCTTTGCTCACATTTCTTTTCTCTCTCAAGTACCAGAAGACACAAACACAAAGACAAGAAACAAAACTAGCAAGATCAGCTTTCAGCCAGGCCACAAACCAAGCCCACTCCACCTCCATGGATGATACCAGGACCTGGAGGGGTTAGGGTCACATATCTGCCACTCGATTCTGCATTCGCCTTTCTGACAGTGACTCACCCAGATGTTCCCGTCTTGATGATAGGGTTTCCAATTTCGCCCAGTGTCACTGTACAGCATGCGGTATTGGGTCACCCAGTCTGAGCTGCTGTATCGTCCTTGAGTTGCAATGGCACTGATCTGCTTCCGATTGCCAAAGTCAACCTGAAGCCATTGGTAATGGTCGCTGTCGGATGGAGACCATCCCCCGGCACCTGAAGAAGGTTGAGGAAAGAGAGGAAAACAAGATATTTAGAGTTGAAATTCTACTGTTGACAATGGATGTATCTACATCCTTTAATTGGCCTTTGCAGTGCAACATTCCACAGACATATCATGGAGTGTCCTTTACAGATGCCATTGGGACTCCAACTAATATTCTTCCAGCTGGGTAACATTGATACTCTAACCTCTTTATGGTGTAATTATGTGCTCATTTTCTCCTGAGCAAATGTCTTCATAATTCCTCAATTAGATCTTATTAGTACATGTCAAAGTCTAATTGGCTGAGGGTGGATCAATTTACCATGAATTCTTCAACTGAAAATCACTGTAAAAAATGTAACATTCTATTAATTCCTCATGTGGGGCTTTATGTTTGAGTAGATTACACATGAAAGAAAAAGCAATTATATACAACTCTAACGTCTATTTCGCTTTAAAAAGTTGGGAGTTCAAGAAATACTAGTGGTTCTTAAGATGAAGCCTAATCTTACATTAAGCCCTGTACTCATGAGAAGGTATATAGTTAATCAGGTGATACATTCACTAACACTTAAGAGATATACAACCAATGCCTCTCGATAGCCACATTTCAAGGAAAATTATTTCACTCGCTAAATGAAGTAAAACTTCATTTGGTAAAATATAATCATTGTCCAGCAAACAAAAATGCAGAAAGATATTTAGAAATAGAACACTAATATAGAACAAAAATACTCTATACCACTGCGTAAGATAATTATGGTTGTACACAAATACATTACAGAAAATATGCCATAACGCCTAGTGCGAAGGGGCAATAACATTTTTTGAGTGAATTTGGTAACTAATGGGAGTAAATGATAATGAACTATTCAAAAAATTATCCAATATACAGTATATTGATATATATGCATTACTTTTCAAATAAAAAACATAAAATCTGACAATAAAATAATTTATTGTATGAGGACCATTGTAATAGAAATCATTTCTGTAAATCATCACAGATATATCATGCATTTAATGATGTTTATACGGCGTATTTCTGCTTTCATCAATGATAGAATAGCTTTCCTCCCATAAAAATCATGTAAGTATAATATGCATAAAATTATCCTTTCTAGGGATTAGACAACAGACAGTCCAGGATCCCTGATCCACAAGACAAGGTATACAAATAAGGCGATGCCCACCAGCTTCCTGACTTTCTGCCTGTTTGCTCACTGGATTTTGGCACACGGAAGAGTGTCCCAAAAAGAGTTCGGCAGTGTCATGAGATGAAGATACACCCAAATCAAAGCTCCTGAGGAAGATGGAATCTGGAGGGTAAAGTACCAGGGAAGGGACCACTGTAAAGAGGAAGAGCTCTGGAAACCTGCATAGTGTCACCAGGGAGCCTCAGGAGTCCAGACTTGATAGGACTAACACACTGTGTACTTGCAGACCAAGATTCCACAAGACAAGGTCAAGGCAATTATGAAATGAACAACAACCATAAGGTGACCAGGACTGGGAGTTGCCACATTTCACGCTAAAGAAGATTGAGAGAAGTTGCTGAACAATGCTAGGCATTCAGCAGACATCTCAGAAACATTGGAGTGAGTTTGTCCTAAAATAATGGCTACTCTGGACACATCTGAACAAAGGGTGGTAACAAGCCTGCAAAAAGATCAATCTGACCTACAAATAAATCAAAACCTTGCTCAGTCAAAACTCAGCACTACATTAAGGAAATGTGTGAATGTTCAGAAGCTCAATGAGAGAGCTTCCATAATGTTCAGTATAACTTTTTTTTAATATTAGACATTTGGGGGATCAGGAAAAAATGATTTACAACCAGAGCAGAGGCAGCCAACAGAATGACAGAGAGGGTAAAATTAGCAGACCAGGACTTTAACACTGAGTTTATATATTAGTCCCATTATTTGAAAGAAAATATACAAACAGTGAAGAAACAAATATGAGATATTAATGGGGAAAAGAGAGCCAAAGAGAACAAACTAGAAGTTTTGGAACCATGTTGATACCTGAAATAAAACAATGTACTGGATGTGCAGAGCAACAGATTAGAAAATGAGAAAGAAACATTAATAGCTGAATCCAGGGCCACATAAACCATCAGATGGTAGCTCAGAAGGGATAAAGGGCTTAAAGATGAGCAGAACTCCAGTGGCCTGCAGGATAATAGTACGTGTCTTAGCAATTATCCAAATAAAGAACTAAAAACAGAGAAGGTAGAGACTGGGGCAGGAAAAAAATCAATTTGAAGAAATAGTGGTTGAAAATAATAAACCTAGACATCTAAGGAATTTACTGAGCTGTGAGTAGGATCAAAGGATAAATACAATACAAAACAAAACAAAACACCAAGTTTCATCATAATCAATCGGGGGAAATAAGTAATGCTAAAGAGAAAAATCTCAAAAGTAGCCAGAGGGTAAAAATACCTTAGTGAAAACAGTGCAAGATGAAAGACAACACAATGACATTATCTGATATGATGAAAAGGAAAGGAAAAAAAACATGTGTCAATCTAACGTTCTATATCCAGTAAAAATCTCATTTAAATATGAAAATAAATGATATTTAGGGCAAAAGCTGAGAGAATTCATCACCAATAGGCATATACTTTAATAAATGTACATTTTTCAGCTTCCAGGAAAATGTACCATATTGAAACTCATATTTAATCAGATATCACATTCACTCATATTTACATACCACATTTACTCACATCACATATTTACTCATACCATATTGAACCTCATACTAGGAAAGGAATGCTGAAACGGTAAACACGTCAGTAAATATATTTGTTCATGTTTCAACTCTCTTTAAAAGATAATTGAGCATTTAAAACAAAAATAGTAACAGTGAATTAGAAGGCTTGTAACAGAAATGACGACAAGTGCACAAAGGACAGACGACAAACAAAAATATATTCTGTATTGAGTTCCTTATGTTACGAGGGGGTGGTATAATATTACTTGAAGGTAGTAACCCTATCTCAAGGTTCAGCAAACTTTTTCTATAAAGTGTTCAGTACTCAATATTTTGGGCTTCGCAGGCCACGCACCTCTGTGGGAACTACCCTTTTTGTTGTTAGATGAAGCAGCCAGAGATGATAGATGAACAAGGGTGTGACAGGTTCCAGTTAACCTGAGAAACTCACTTCTCCTTCAAGTATCAGACTGTTTACTGCAAACATCACCTCCTGCAGGTCCTCCTTTATGACGGAAAGAATTCTTCCCTCCGTTACTGCCTAGAGACTGCAGTTAGCTGTAATTCCTTTCAGACCTCCTTGAGTGAAATAGAGACGCTCTATCCAAGGGCACCTTCATTCTTGGGGTTGAACAGATACAATGGTGTTCAACTTGGGAAAACTCTGGTGGGTCATCTCGGTCTGTAGAACTTGGTGAAGCCTCCACTGACATTCTATTGCATCTTAACTTCTGTATCTCAACTTCTGTCTCTGCCTTTTCTTGCTTTATTCCCTTCCCTTCCATAGGTCTCCATCCCCCCAAATTACTCTGTAATTAATTCCCTACACGCTCTTCTCTAGAATCCGTATCCTTGGGAATGCAGTCTGCAATACCTCCTTGGAACCACTCTTCTGATAACCTGCTTGCTAAAAATGGGGGTTAGTTGTCTTCATCTTTGCGTGTTATCTCTATGCTGGTTTTCCCCTCTTACAGTATCTAGTATTCTCTGTAGTCATGCAGCATCCACATGCTTATTTTACATAGAATTCTGTGATTTAGAGGAGCCGTAGATGAATTTCTGGGAAAATAAGTACCAAGTAATCAAGAGATTACAAATATATCTTCCTGTTAAGTTTATTGTTCCAAACTTAGGAGAAACTCTATAGCTGACTGTACAAAGCTTCATACATGTGTCACGAAAAGCAACATGGTACTTTGGTCATTGAAGTAAATAAGCAATCATCACAATGACTGAAAAGGGGAAAATGTGAGCAATTAATTGCTTGCTGAAATTGAGAATGTTTTCCCTAACTACTCTTCAAAATAATCCAGTATAAATTTTCTTAAGTTACCCATTTTTTTTTTTTTTGCTGCATTACAATTTCTCAAAGGAGGCAATTACCATATACAACTTCTTAATCCAGGGGCATCAGGTAGCTTCATCGGTTAAGTATCTGACTTTGACTCAGGTCATGATCTCATGATCATGTGAGTTCGAGCCTCGCATCCGGCTTTCTGCTATCAGCACTGCGCCCACTTTGGATCTTCCTTCTCCCTCTGTCTCTGCCCTTCCCCCACTCTCTCTCTCTCTCTCTCTCTCTCTCTCTCTCAAATTAATTTTTTTAAATTAAAAAACCCCAATTACTTAATCCCATTAATCTCACTACTTTAAAAAGTAGAATTTATTGTCCATTTTGAGGGAAGCAAAATTCTAAAAGAAGGGAAAATATAAGTTAAAAATTATTCCTTTATAGAAGTATATGTGGAGAGAATAGTGATAACCCTCAAGGGGAGGGCAAATGTCAGGCTTTTGTGAAGAACATGGTAGAAAGATCAATGAAAAGTTTCCTATTTCTCTTTGATCTATAAGGCAATGTAATTTAGGGAAGTTGATTACTTTGTTCATTTGGCTTGTGAAGTGTGTAACCTCTATCGATCCAAGGATTAAGAATGATAACTCATCACAAAAACCTCAGGAAAATAGTATATAAGAGAGCAGAAGTGCACCCCAACATATTGTGGAGAGTCTAAGAGGGCTAATATGTTCCCAGTGGAGATCGTGAGAGCACAAAGGAAAAAACTGCAAAGTTGAAGAGGGGGTAGAAGAGGTGGAGATACTGGATAGTCATAAAGTCTTAGTTTCTAAAAGACAACACTAATTCTTATTTGGAGATAACAGAACCCAAAATATCAGTAGATACTTGGTTAGTAAATGGTTAGCATGAACTGAAAGATGTGTACTTATATAGAAATGTACCTTTCCCTAGACAGTAAGAATGATGTTCGCTCCCTTTCTCTCCCTCTCTTATTCCCTTCCATTCATCCATCTTTTTCTCTCTCCTCGTTTTTTCTCTCACTCACATGCATATGTCCTTCCCCATGAATGTGTGTGTGTGTGTGTCTGTGTCTGTGTGTTGTAAAGATGAACAGTGTTTGTGTTCTAGCTGCTCACTCTACTGGGGTTGCTTGAGTAAGAAGTTACAACAGAGAACCTGGAGAAATGGATGGGACTACCACTCTAAACTTTGTTAAAGCTTATAATTGTAAAGGCCCTTTCTGCTTTCTAATTTGTAAGTTAGTACCTCTGAGAGGAGGGAAAATCTTAGCAGGTGGTTCAAGAGAGGGCTTGAAATTTCCTTTCCAGTGATAAATGGCTCCTGCATAAACATGATGCCCAAGTGGGTGGCTGTAACACCACCAGGGATTATAAGCCTAGATTCTAATTTAAAAGAAAAAGGTTGAAGAAATTTTCAATTAAATATAGAACTACCTTTAATAACTGGTTGAGAAATATGTATCAGATGAAAAGAATAAATTGAAAAGGAGACTTTGGGGCAAGATAGCATTATGAGTTCAGGCTTGGAGGCCTCCTTCTGCTCTAAATATACAGTATTTATAGATAAGACAGATAAAAAGAAAATTGAAAAAGACATAGCCAGGATAAAAAGTAAGATAAGCATCTCCATACACAAGAAATGCAACCAAAATGCAAAGCGATGAGTAAGACCAAAGCAGAGGGTCTGGGAATGCACAGAGGCAGCGGGGCACTAGTTCCTGGGAAATATTGGTGGATGTGTGTCTCCCTGTGTGTGTCAGAGAAAGGAAGCTTGGGTCAGGGCTGAACGACAGTCCAGGACTAACTTGCTTACAAAATGAGCCTGAAATAGTTGCTTATTGAAACTATGGCTTACGAGAGACCGTGCCCAGAGAAATTAGAAACCAGGTGTGTATGTGCTCAGCACCACTGGCTCATTCATTGGACCTATGATTCTCTAATAACAAAGCCAGACAAAGGCACAGGGCAATCCAGGTAAGATGTGGTTCTGGACTGAAGATGTGGGAAGCTGGATAGAGAAAGTTACAAATTGATAGGGAGTTGAGAGAGAGAGAGACAGAGAGACAGAGAGACAAACAGAGACAAACAAATCAAAGTTTCAAATCACGGGAAAGAAAATTAATGGCACAAAATTGGCCAAGTCAAAAGTTCAATGGAAATTAACTCCAGATTTAACAGCCATTGAAGACCTGTGGATATATGTGTGTATATGTATGTCTATATATATATATTTTTTAGGTTCTCAAAAACTGTAAAGTAAGTAATGTCATCCATTAAAAACAGCAGTAATGATCAGGCACAACCAGGGGAAATAAAACATTTATGGACAGATACTAAAAACAGCCAAAAAGTGATCTTAGAGTAAAAAACAAAAAAGGAAATTGATAGGACAAAGAGAACATCATCAGAGGAAAATCCACAAATTACATGTCATCTCAGAAAGAATCAATCAGCTGAAAGGTAATACTGAAGGATTCATACAGAAATCAGCACAGGGCCACCTGAGTGGTTCAGTCAGTTTCGTGTCTGACTCTTGATTTCAGCTTCGGTCATGGTCTCATGGTTTGTGGGCTTGAGCCCCACAGGTGACTCTATGCTGACAGAGTGGAGCCTGCTTGAGATTTTCTCTCTTCCTTTCTCTCTGCCTCTCCCCTCAAAATAAATAAATCAATGTAAAAAAAAAAAGGTCAACACAGAAAAACACAAATTATGTTAGAATTCAAGAACTTCTGCTTTTGACCAAGATGGAGTCACATGACTCCATGATGAATTTACTTTCCCACCTGTAACAATGAAAAAGCAGACAAAATATATGAAATGACAGTTGGCAAGACATAAGGTATGAGGCAACCAAAAGCTGGGATCCCTGAGATATGGGACAAAATTAAGGGAGTCCTATGTCCCAGCTTCTGATCTTGAGAGAGTTTCTAAGCTGAGACATAAGAAAGAACTCAGGTAGAACATGGCAGCGTCCTTGAGTTGAGAAGACAGAGCCGTGAGACCAGGTGGCTAGAGTCAGAAGTAAATGAAAGGGCAGCAGGGGGCCTTCTCCAAGTCTTGGCCTGAATAATGATGAGCACAGACATATGAAGAAACCACTCGGAGCTGAGAGCAAAGAATCGTCTGAGTGGAGGAAGGCACATCTGCTGTACAACTTACCGTACGATCTCACCATGCCCCTCCTAGGTATTTTCCCAAGAGAAAAAGGAAGCCCGTGAACACAACAAAGTCCTGTACATGGCGTTCTTAGCAGCTTTTCTTGTAATAGCCCAAAGCTGAAACCAATCCACGTGTTCCTCAAGAGATGAGCAGATTAACAAATGGTGTATGTCCATATGGCAGAATACTATTCAGTTATCGGTACACACTACATGATTATCTGAAATAACTATGCAGACTGGAAGGATCCAGGACCAAAAAAAAAAAAACGTGCATATGGAACAATTCCATTTATATAAAATTCTAAAAAATGCAAACATATAGGAACAAAGGCAGATCAGTAATTATTTGAGGAAGGGGGAAAATGAGAGGGGAAGGAAGGGGTTACAAAGTGGGAAAAGAAAACTTCTTGGGGTGATGGATATATTTGTTACCTTGATTGTGGTGATGGTTTCACAAGTGTAACATGTATAAGATGATCAAATTGTACAATTTAAATATGTTCATATTAGTGATTGGTGATACATCAATAAAGCTGTTAAAATTTGTAGACATGAAGGGTAAAGAGGGAGTTTCAATGATTGGTCTAAAAAGTTCTGGAATAAAACAAATACATAGTTTATAAACACTTGAAGAAGTAAGGATTGAGACTTTTTTTTCAAAATTGAAAAATAAAAAAAATCAGAGACATGATTCTGTGGATTGAAAAGACCCTCTGAACACTGAAAAGCATATGTTAGGTAAAAGTATTATGGAAAGTGTATTATGAGGTGCAAATGAAAGATGGTCTAAAATAATGAGACTGATGGAATGTGATATTTAAAAAATAAAGCTTAAGCATACAGTTGAGAATTAGCTCATTGGTAAATAAAAAATAGCATCTGAAGAAGTGCTAGATTTTGCCTGCTAATGAGCTCCGATTTTATTTACAGTGGGACATGAACAGCTGGAAGGTGTAGCATGTGACCTACTTATAAGAACTAGAATAGGGTTCCAACCGAGTGTGGATACTTGTTGATCGAAAGCAGAAAAGAAGGCCATGGCCATTAGTTAGCTCATGACGTGAGCTAGAGAAGCAAAAATGGCAATGCCACGGTCACTCCCAAAATATGGGAAAATTACTGCTTACATAATGTTAAAACAAAAGAGTATGAATGCACATTTTGAAACAAAGCAGCAAAAAGAAGTGATTTTATCAGACGTCATTAGATGACAAGAAAACAGAATGGCTTGTCTTCCATTTCTACCTTCTCCAATTAAGACCACAGCTTTCACTTCATTCAGGGAGTAGCAGAACTAGTCACTGAGGACAGGTAATTACAATTACCTCCTGCGACACATTAGTACACATGTAGAGAGGCAGAGTTCCTTTAACTCTTTGGAGCATTCAGATTATATCCCAGAGGACCGCCATTATTTACAGATAGAGCCTTGCCTCTCTGAATATTTACCTAAGGAGTTACCAGAAAATTAAGAAAGCTCTTCCTTAAACTCTGGGGGTTACGAGCATTTAGAATAAAAGAGAAAAGAGGGGGTTGGTCACATTGGAAGTGGTGTTGGTGACTTGGGAATTTCCTTTTTGATCACATTCTTGTTTAATAGAACACAGTAAATTCTGTAGATTCATCTCTAACTTGATTTTAGTAAACCATTTGGCAATATCTCTGATAAACATAAAATGGTAAAATGTGGTCTGGAAGGTAACAGTTTTAGGAACACTAAAAATTGGTTAATAAGTGTGCCCCAAGTATGTTGATTAATGACTCTGTCAACTTGAAGAGAGCTCTCTAACGAGGTGCCACCGACTTTCATCCAGGACACTGTCATTTTTAATATTTTTATTATCTAAGGCATGGAAGACATGCTAATGAAATTTGTCAATTACATAAAGCTGGAAGAGAGACCTAATAGGAGAACTAACTGAATTATGATGTCAAATGTTCTTGACTGACTGCAAATGTGAGCTTGTCCTGCTTTATCAGTAATAAACTAAGATGGCTGTATGAACAAGTGCTTTGCCAAGTTCATAATTAAGGTGTATGGTGCATAGAAATGAATATGCAATATTAGTTTACTTTGGGAAAATACAGTGTGAATGATGGCATCTAACTATAGTACTATATTTGCAGTGTGACATTCAAAACATTTTTTGATACCTCTTGTTAAGTCTTTACATATATATATATATATATATATATATATATATATATATAGAGAGAGAGAGAGAGAGAGAGAGAGAGAGAGAGAGAAATGAACAAGTCACGAACGTATTGTATTACCCGCCTCCCCCAAAACACATTGCTGTATGCCATGAGAGTTTCTGTTATACCACATTCTTGCCAAAATTTGATGTTGTTAGCCTTTTATTTCTCTCTACTTTAGACATTCTGGCTCAATGTAAGTTTAATTTTTATTTTCTTGATAACTACACTTATTCTGTTAATGACACAACATATTATAAAACTATCATAAATTAAGACATGTGTTATGAGTGCAAGGATAGACCAAATAAACAAAATATCGATTCCTCAAATAAAACCACATGTATATAGTGCATGCCATCACTTAATTTATGGCACAGGTAATACAAGGAAACAATAGAGGAAGGAGGTATTTTTTAATAATATGTTCCAAGTCCAATGGGTATCCTCATAGGAACAAGTGAAATGTGGCTCTCCCCTATTCTGTACTTAAAAATCAAGTTAAAAATGGGTAGATTCAAATGTGACAGGTTGAGCATTAAAGATTATAGGAGGGGCACCTAGGTGGCTCAGTTGGTTAGGCATCCGGCTTCCGGCTTCGGCTCAGGTCATGATCTCATGGTTCATGGGCTCGAGCCCCACATTGGGCTCTGTGCTGACAGCTCAGAGCCTAGAGCCTGCTTCGGACTCTGTGCCTCCCTCTCTCTCTGACCCTCCCCTGCTCATACTGTCTCTCTCCGTCTCTCAAAAAAAAAAAAAAGATTCTAGGAGATGATACAGGAGAATAGCATTGAATTCCTGGAATTGGGAAAGATTTCCTTAACAGGACTCAAAAGCACTAGCTATATAGGAAAAGATGGATAATTTAGATTATATTAAAATTAGAAACTATTGATTATACAACGGCATTAATAAAAGAGTGAAGTGACAATAATCACTGACTGAAGGATGCCATTTGCAAACATCTAACCAACAAATACTCACATCTAACATGGACAAATAAGTCCTACAAATCTATAAGAGATATTTAGAATATTCAATTAGATAATGATCAAGGAATCTTAATAGATACACAACACACAAGCACACACACACATGCTATAGAACATATTTTAAAATGCTCAACCTCATGAGATTGACATTTTAAGACAGACCAAAAAAACTAAGAATGTTCAAAGAGAGCAACCAAAATGATGAAAGCACCTAATTCCTTTGCATTTCTTTGAAGGGAACAAAGGGGCTTAGGCTTTACCAGAGAGAACCAAGGTGTGACAATTTCCATCTTTAAAAGAACAGAGATACAAAGTTTCTCAGTGATGCAACACAATACCACAAACCCTACAAGTATGCATCTCCATGCACATAGATTATACAGCTTTAACTCATCTTTTTGAAATTAATATTTTGCTTGAACTAAGTGAAAAAATGTATTTCTTGACTCAACACTCAGTTGAATCTGTCCATAGATTCCATAATGTTGCAATTCTCTACATTTTGGAATTTTATCAAGAAATACAACTGGGAGCATCTGGGTGGCTCAGTCGGTTAAGAGGCCGACTTTGGCTCAGGTCATGATCTCATGGTTCATAGGTTCAAGCCCCACATTGAACTCTGCTGACAGCTCGGAGCCTAGAGCCTGCTTCATATTCTGTGACTCCCTCTCTCTGCCCTTCCCCGACTTGTGCTCTGTCTCTCTCTCTAAACTAAAACTAAACTAAAAAGTTTTTAAATAAAATAAAGAAATAAAAATCGAATATCAAACTGATTTTAAGAAATTTAGACAAATATTTTGCTGAGAGAACAAAAATTTCCTTAATAAATATAGTTCTTCCTCCAAAGGTCCTGTCTACTTATGCTATGGAAACTTACAGGGAGGTCTCTTTATAATGTTGATAATATCCAGGTACGAATAGCATCATTAAAGTCAACCTATTTCTTGGAATAAGGCAAAATTAAAAGCAAATCTGTTGAGGCTTCTTTACATATTCATCACGTCAGAGGTCAATGCCTATCTGAGTTATGAGAAATTGGCTTAACTGCAAGGCAAGTTTAGTTCCATATATGAAAAAATATATATAATAAGGAGCCTGGGTGGCTCAGGTGGTTAGTGTCTGATTCTTGATCTCAGCTCAGCTCACCATTCATGAGTTCAAGTCTCTCAGGCTCTATGCTGTCAGTGCAGAGCCTGCTTGGGATTCTCTCTCTCTGACTCTCTGTGTTCCACTCCCTCCTCTGTCTTTATTTCTCTCAATATTTTTTTTTCAGGAATTTGGCAGGTTAATTATATTGTAAGACCTTTGGTTGAAGAATGCCATTTTCTTTAATGTCAAGGGGAGCCTGGGTGGCTCAGTCAGTTAAGGGTCCAGCTCTGGATTTAAGCTCAGGTCATGATCTTACAATTCTTGGGTTCAAATCCCACGTCTGGCTCTGCCCTGACAGCATGGAGCCTGCCTGGAATTTTCTCTCTTCCCCTCTCTCTCTGCATCTCCCCCACTTACTCTCTCTCTCAAAATAAATAAACATCAAAAAATTAAAAATAAAATAAAATTTCAAATATTACCTTAAGATTATACTATAATAGACAAGGAAAATGAAAGTCAGACACCAGAAGTATGTTGCTGCATGAAATTGAATAAAGGCTGGACAGCAGCTGAAACTCACGTGGCCTCGTAATTAAGGATCATGAGCTTCCTGTTCTCCATAGAAGGCACAGTATGATTTCTCATCTCATCAGAAAGAGGAGCTCTTCACAGGAAGTTAGGCTGGGTGAGGGTATAAAAGTGTACACATGCACACAAGTCTAATTAAGGTAAAATAACAATTAAGTTTGATTTCGAAAATCTTGAACATTGACATGTCCTATAATTGTTAAGTTTCCTGAACAGACAGGGTATATTATATGTGTTCTTATTCTTTTAATGTCTTGGCAATATTATAACAAAAATAGACATTTTTCTGGGTGCTACCTCAGGTGCATGCGTTAGGAAAAGAAGATTAAAACTACAGGTAATCAGAATTCAGTGTAACAATAAAAAAAATACAATAGATAACACCAACAATAGACTGTATTATTAAACAAAGTAGTGAGCTCCCTGTGACTGGAGACATTCAAGTGAAAGCTGAATAATAAGAATTTCTTCAGAGGGAATTTTACTTAGGATGGGAGACTGGACTAAATAGCCTTTAATTTCATTCACAAAGGAAGTTGAAATGTTATACAAACTATTATGTTGAATTTATTAGCAATACTATCAAGTGATTTTTATTTCTTATTGCCTTAAAACTAACAGTTATTATCCAAGTTTCGGTTGATCTATTTTATTAACATCATGGGGAATATTATTTATACTACTGCTAAGTAACATTTGACTACATATAACCTTTATTATTAAAGAGTCTGGTCATTTCCATTTTTACCATGAATAACTTCCCCGGTTTATTCATTCGGCAAATATTTATAGAGCACTTCTAGATGGCGGCCATTAAGGGTTTTGTGCTTTGGCTTGTTTATTTTTTTCCTAAAGAATTTTTTCATAAGCAATTTACTACACCATTTTTTATGTGTTAGGATACAATATATTTATTTATCTGAAGAATGTATTTATGTTTAATAAAGACCTAATTATTGGCAAAAAGAGATATCTATTATACATTTAAGATTCATAGAAATGAGGTCTTGGGTGCAAAAAATAAAGGCTCATGAACATAGAATAACCACGTGAAAGTCCTGGAAGCCATTTTCCCTCTCTGCAACTATTAGGTAACTGCAGTTTGATTCCTGCCTGTAAAGAAACACTGAGGAGTTTCCTTTTGTACCCCAGTGTCTCTCTTTATTTTTTAAAAATTTTTAATGTTTGTTTATTTTTGAGAGAGACAGACAGACAGAGTGCAAGGAGGACAGGAGCAGAGAGAGAGGGAGACACAGAATCTGAAACAGGCTCTAAGCTCTGAGCTGTCAGCACGGAGCCAGATGCAGGACTTGAACCCATGAACCATGAGATCATGACCTGAGCCAAAGTTGGCTGCTCAACCAACTGAGCCACCCAGGCGTCCCAGAGTGCCATTTTCTGATGCACTACTGACTGCAATTAAGGTCAAGGAGTTCATTAGTGTGGGGCATGCACTGAGCACCTGGTTTTAAGAAATCGCAAGTTATGTGGGCAAGGGGTCAATTTTTTTTCTTTTTTCTTTTCTTTCTTTTTTTTTTTTTTTCCAACCTACTGCTTTACTCTATATTCTTTCTCTGGCGTGAATTCCTACTAAAATCCACAGAATTCTGCAAACAACATGGTTTATAAATTGTTTCCCAACAACTTCTTTAGCCAACTGCATATTCACCAGCATTGTCCAAAAATGTCATCATTCCCAAGATGTGATTCTTTCTGATAAAATAAGAACCGTAAAAACATTGTTCACTGTATATCTCACAAAGAATGTACTCAGTGAAGGTGGAGGAGGTAAGTTTACAGGTTAAGAAGGACGTCAGAATTTCGACATGCACTACTTCTCTTTAGGTTATCAAATAAATTTGATCTCTATTTACAGAGAAGACTGAGGTAGGATGTACTGCAGAAATCAATTAAGTCACGGAGCTCAAAACAAATCCTGAACAAGTCCTTAAGTAAAGTCAGGATAATCAACTTTTTGAAGTCAAGGACTGAGTTTTATTTTTTTTAATGTTTATTTATTTTGAAAGAGAGATACAGAGTGCTAGTGGGAAAGGGTCAGAGAGAGATGGAGACACAGAATCTGAAGCAGGTTCCAGGCTCTGAGCTGTCAGCACAGAGCCAGATGTAGGGCTTGAACTCACAAACCACGATATCATGACCTGAGCCGAAGTCGGACGCTTAACCGACTGAACCACCCAGGCGTCCCAGGACTGAGTTTTATTTCACTGAATAAATATCTGTTAAATGAATGAATACAGGGGCACCTGGGTGGCTCAGTTGGCTATGCATCCAGCCTCAGCTCAGGTCAATATCTCCTGGTTGATGGGTTCGAGCCCCACATCGGGTTATGTGCTGACAGCTCAGAGCCTGGAGACTGTCTTCAGATTCTGTGTCTCCCTCTCTCTCTGACCCTCCCCTGCTGGCATTGTTTCTCTCTATCTCTCAAAAAATAAATAAAAGACATTTAAAAAATAAAAAAAAAAATAAATGAATGAATACGGAATTACTTAAATGGTAAATGAGTATACGAATGAATGAATTGACAAACAGATGAGGTAAAAGCCTTGAAACAAGAGAGAAAAAACCTTGGGCCCAATCGTATGACATGAAAGAAAGACACAAATTATGAAAGACAAAAATAAGTTGTGCTGTAATAAAAATATGTTTTCACCATTGTCAGTGATTCACATTATATCTTCAGTAAAGAAGAACTGCCTGAGATTTCTGTGCTCATTGTATTTATACTAAATATTGTTTTGGCTTAATACATAGTAAGTGAATTCTCACTTAAGAATAGGTCTTTCGTTCTTTCTTGAAAATAATTTCATTGCTGTCGATAGTGAAATCTTTATAAATTAAATCTTTATCTTTAAAAAGTCCTTTGATTGTATCAAAACTCTAGCACTCAAAAGGCACAAAATTAAGGAAGGAACGGTCATTTAGAATTCAGCTTTACCAATTCGACTTGTCAGCTGTTATGACTTATACCTAAGCGATTCCAAACCTGGGAGCATTATCACAGCCCTTCCTCTGTGTGGCAGAAGCAGATGGCCCCTGCAGGTCAGAAAGGTGAGCGGACAGGGCACTGTGACAAACTGGAAATACGCAAGGACTTTCTCAGTCCACGAGGGATGGGCCATCTTGGTGTTGGTCTGCTCCAGAGGTAGCCAGGAGACTGGACTGAGGGAATGCACAGTTCAAAGTGAACAGTTTAAGGATTCAAATTTCACTCACAACGATAGAAAGTTCCTTTAACTTCTGTTGCAGTGTGTAGCTAAGTGGCTAAAATTAAGTGAATTCCAAAACTGAGTCTCATCTATACTATCAAAACCTAGTCTCCAGCTAGCAATAAGATTTGGTTATTTATTACTTTTTCCTTCACTTAAGAAAGAAAAGGGTCAGAGGCGCATTTACAAAATGAAAATGTTCTCACTGGTAACTAAATTTAGTTTATTGTTTATTAACAAAATAATTAGGGAGGCATGTAATACCTTCATGCCATCTGCCTCAGGGACTCCTTTACTGAAGCCTCATTATTTTCTGGGGCAGAGGCTCTACAATACAAGAGCTCACGAGAGCTCACTGAAAGGAATGCAGGATAGCAAAAATGAAGTGTACATATTGTCATGCATTAGCACAGTCTGTTATTGTATATGCAATAATGCCAGTGAAATATGCAAACAGTATGTGCAAAACTATATGAAAAATAGTCTACAGTATATACAAGGATAGTCAATTGATACTTACAAGTTTTACATACACAATGACCCAGGCAACAACTCAACAGTGTCAGTGATCTATGCAATGATATAAGAAACATATCTGACATATGCAATGATTTTCAAGCTAGGTCTACATGAAAGCACAGAAAGATGAGGCCATTTTCCTGTGAAAGATCATATCAATTGAGACAGATATTGCTACTGACTTGAAGTAAGTGGAAAATCGCCTCCTATCTCCACTTTTGGCTTCTGTACACTCAGTCCCTGACTAAGATGCAGCAATTTGAAAGGTTTCAAAACACAGGTTTCATTCTCTGCTTCAGTTCCCCTCCTTTATTTTTTCAGAGAGAAAATGCAAGGGGATTATTTTCAGGATCAATATAGGTAAATTTAGTACACACGCCCTTTAGATCAAACTCAAATGTCTTTTACAGGTTCTGTGATCTTCCCCATACCTCATGCATAGTAAGTGACCCCCTCCTCTTTGATCAACAGTTCCTGTGCACATTGTTTACTCCATCCCTAACCCCAGTTCCTGGATGGCAGTCATTAGGTCATCCCCCAAAAAGGCTTAGAATTCTCCTGATCCCTGTAAAGGCATAAAGCACATTGCAGGCTCTTTCAATAAATACCTGCTGTAATTCCAGAATCCGTTCTAGGAGAGAGGAGATTTTTAGCATCTCTATACTTGGCAACATAAAACTATTTCACCAAAAAAGGAGTGGGTGTGTTTTGATATAAATAGAAAATATTTATAGTAGTTCCACCTCCTTAGGCTCTGAATGTGTGAGGAAACAACAGTAGGAGATGGATGTGTGTGTGTATATATATATATATATATATATATATATATATATATATATATATGTATATGACAGATGGGGCTTGGAAATACAGTTGTTTTTAGTTCAATCTTCTATACATGTTATCTCCATATACATAAAGCCATCAATTCTCCTTGCAAAGAACTTCTTTAATAGCTTCCCTATGGTGCAAGTTGGGGATTGCCTGTTCTAAGAATGGAATGGGAAGACTTAAAGAGAAAAGTCAAAAGCCACATCAAGACAAAACAAAGCGGGCTCAAAATGCTTTGTAAACCTTCATAACGTTAACATCTCCCACGGTCATGAAAGGTTTCCCTATCATCATGACTACCACATTGCTAACTTTGACTCTTCAAAATAGAATTATACATACAGCCTGAGACTGAAGTAACGTAACAGAAAGACCAGTGGACAAGAATGAGGAAGAAATGGGACCTGTCTGTCCACATTATAGTCTGTTCACACGGCTATAATGAAAATAGCCTAGACTGGGTGGCTTAAAAACAAATTTATTTCTTACTGTTCTGCAGATTGGAAAATCCAAGTAGGAGAAGCTGGTAGGTTTGTGTCCGATAGGATTCATCTTCCTGGTTCACAGACAGAGCTGTCTTCTCACTGTGTCCTCACATGGAGGAAGGGGTGAAGGATCGCTCTGGGGCATCTTTTATACGGGCACTAATCCACTCCTGAACTAGCAATCCTCAAGACCTAATCACCTCCCAAAGACACCACTTCCAAATACTGGGAATTAGGTTTCAGTGTATGAGTTTTGGGGGACACAAACATTCAGTCCATGGCAGGTTCCAAGTCTAATTAAAAAATGTTTGTTTTACTTTATGGAATATGGTGTCCACATGATAAGCCTCAAAATTTTGAGTCAACTGTGATAAAAATTACAAGCCAGACATAGTATTTGATGAGAAATCTTGGAACAAGAAGGCACAATATTGTCGGCATAAATATTTTGATAAGTAATGTTTTCACCATTTTGTCAGCCATCTCACTCACAGAAGTTCTCATCAGAAAACACCTAAAGCCCAAGGACTGTAGGAGTCAAATGATAAGCAATATTAGAGATAAGGGCAGGAGGGTAAGCTATTTATCAAATACAAGTTAAAACTGTATTTCTCTTTTTATCTATTTTCTCCAGCTCTCTTTATACTTACCGACATACCATGAAAAAGCAAGTGAGTAAGGTATTCAACTGCTAACTAGACAGTTTTTGATTAATTCCTCAAAACATAATCTTGTAATTTTGTGATAACTACAGAACTGTAAAAAACACATTTGTGGTAGGAAATTGGATTTTTATATTTTAAGCTGTAAGCGAACGCCAGTCGTGTATTATCTAACCTATGACTATGAAGAGGAAAAAAAAAAAAAAACCCAGCATCGCACCAGCCTTAGGGTACCTGACGCAATACTATGGATACTATATCTGTGTTTTCATAATTCAGAAAGTGTGGAATGCTCTGGATTTCTCCATGAACACTGCTTGTAGTGTCTGGCAACTTCCGATCAAATTACAACGGTGACTTTGTTTTATGCTGAAGACAAAAGGCCACTACAAGTGCTCCATGAAGAATAAATTGCAAGGGAGGACAGAAGCTGCAGCTGAAGAAAAAATATATACATCACAGAAGTGATTTAAGGCGCATTGCCAGCAGGAGCAGATGGAGGAGACAAGTGACAGAACTGGCTGCTAGACTGGATGATCGGGTGAGGGCTACCAGTGAGAGAAAAGAAGGAATCAAGGACGACTTGCAGATATTTTGGCTGGAGGAACTTAGAGCCGACTGCGATGTATTTCCAAGAAGGGAAAGTCTTTGGTCTCAGTTACCCTCAAAATCAGATGGACCTCCATCATTCACCTCACTTCATCTCATCTTGCAGACTTTTTATCATTTCACAACATTACAAGATAAAGGGTGTATGCAGTACAATAAGATATGTTGAGAGAGAGAAAGAGACAAGGGGCCCACAATTCCATAACTCTTATTATAGTATGTTGTTATAATCGCTCTATTTTATTAGTTACTGTTATTCATTTCTTACTGTGCTCAATTTATAAATTAAACTCCATCATACATATGTATGTATAGGGAAAAAACCCATAGTATATATACACAGCTTTGGTACTACCCATGGTTTCAGGCACTCAATGGGAGTCTTGGAATGTATCCCACGTGTTAATCCCCTGTATTAAACAAACAAATTTGGGGAAGAATATCGGTAGTTGTATTTAATCCTTAGGTTTGAAGTATCTATTGGAAATTTGAGTCAGGATTCCAAGTAGGTTATGTGTGTATACATGTATACACACACACAGACACACACACACATATACACACACACACACAAGTCTATAAGTCTGGGTATCAGGAAGAAGTAAGAGATTAGGATATAAATCTGGAAGCTATCGGTATATGGATGATCTTTAAAGATGACATTAAATGAGGTGACTTAGTGATGGAAGTGAAGAGGGTCCAGGATACGAGTAGACATACCAAAGTTTGATAACTATTTAGAGACAAAGAAAAAGGAATGCCAAGTGAGGTAGGAAGGAAACTAGGAAAGTGTGGTACCACAGAAAACCAGAAAAGGAGGTGGTCAACTATGTTAATTTTTGAGGCAATGGGGCAACACATTTTTTTCAAAAGTCAAAATATAATTATACATTTAATCTATCAACTCCCCCTTGCCAATCCCGACATATTTTATCTTCTGGAAACAACTCATCGTTTGCCACTCCTTCCCTAAAAGAAAGAGATGTGTGCGTGAGTATGGGTTTCGTTCCACCATCCCACTTCTCATAATCAACTGAAACATGGACACCTAAATTTTCAGAGGGGAAAGTTAGGGAACTTTGCACAAGGAAATTGTAACCAACAGACATGATAATAAAGAGTATTTTCAAATTATTTATGAAAAGAACAGAATATGAAACTAATTACATACTGATTAACAGTAGGCAAAATTATAAATAATATGAATTGTATGGAATAAAGTTTCCCTTTACTAGATCAACTTATTATCATTATTATTACTTTGAGATTATAATGTAAAAGTTTATCATTGTAATTTTACCTTTTGGCATGTTAACTAGTGATGTTGAATATCTTCCGCCCACAGACACAAACTAACTAAAAACTACCAACTAAATTATCTCTTTATGTCCTTTGTCTATTCTCTTATTGATGTTTTAATGATTTTCTTATTCCAATGTGTGAGCTTCTCAAATAATAGGGATGCTGCTCTTGGATCTCATTCCCATAAAGAAATACTAATGGTTTATATTCAACGACCATACATAGTAACAGACTTATATGGGATCATTACCAAAATTCCCATACTATGTGTGCTTAGAAACAGAATCCTGGGGGGGTGTAGGTGACTGGCCCAGGTCACAGAGAACAAAGAGAAGGGCTTAGTTTGAACTCTGATGAGTTTGATTCCAAAGCCGGTGCTTTCCTTCTCCATGCAAAAAGTATTTTTATAAGAGGTGTTCAGAATACAAGATCACTGAAAGCCTAAATACTTGACAACATCATTCATTTGCAAATACAGCTTTGCTTTCAATTGTTTTCAAATGTGTTTTTGATTAATGAAGAAATATGAAGAAATATGTTGAGCAGAGAAGAGTATGTAAAATACTTTGGCCTTGTTAAAAAACTGAAAGTAAAGGGTTTCTATGAACTTCTTAATGGACAAATCAAATTCCTTTAAAAATTAATGAAGTGTCACTAGTTTAATACCAAAATAAAGGCAAAAAGCATCATGCTCCATTAGCAACACTGTCTCCTGTTATTATTTGAATTTGGGGTTAAAGATGACTTGTTCTCACCATCCCTTAGTAGAAAACTGTGCAACTGTGAAAACTGTCTGATACAAGAACCAATAAACATATTTAAAGTCAACAAAGAACATGAAAGAAAATGAACAAAAAGGATATTATAAACTAATGAAGAAAAATATAAAGTATAGAAATGCTTCATCAAATCTATATTGCACTGTATGTTAACTGAAATTTAAATTTAAAAAAACATAGAAAAAAAGAAAAGCTTAACCACATTATTAATGTTTATTTAGTTCTCATTTCCATTGTAATTTTTCAAAAATTACAAGTATGTGTGTTGTTGGCGAGGAGGTACAATTTTACTTAAAATAATATAATGTTATATGGACAGGTTGATATTTATATTATATACAAATAGACCAGAGTTTCTTTATGAGTAAAGGCATCTCTCATCTAACTTCTCACATCTAGTGAATTCTTGAAATTGCTGTCACTGAACAGTGGAGCAGAGTGGTACTGTGTGTTTGCTACAATCTTGTCAACAGATTAACAATCAGGTAAGACAAGAAAGTGCATTCTCCACGAATTCATTGGGAAAAGCATTTGTCATCTTGAAAATATGCTCTCCGAGGACATGAAATTTAATGACTATGAATTAACTCTAAATAGTTGGTGACTTCAACATAATTATGGGTCAGTGAATTGCAAGGTAGATGTTCAATATGTGAGAAATAAAAGTTAATTTTTCAAAACATAAGGCTACATGATTTCTTTAAATTATTCATACATGTTCTTTTCTTTCTTTTTATAAGTGCTATAAATATCAGGAAATATTACATTCATGTCATACTGATGAAGGATGCCTGACAGTTTTGTGTGTTTTTTTTTATGTAATAGGAACCTGGAGGATACATCTCATCAGACCAAAAATGGGGAGATCTGTCCTGAAGCTGACATTGTATCACACGGGTAATACACTACACATACTATATATGGAGAGAATACAGTGTGTGTGTATGTGTGTATGTGTGTGAGAGAGAGAATATAGTGTGAGTGTGTGTGTGTGTATGCGTGTGTGTGTGTGTGCATGTCTTTGGGTTGGTTTAGGGTGTGAAAGATAATGTTTACAGAAGAATATGAATTATCAAAAAAAATGGATTTTCTACAGCCCGCTTTCAAATGCTCAATTAGCGTGGGACCCAAAGACTTGATATGCAGTCTGCACTCTTCTTTTTTTTATCTGCTTTTTTATTTAGACAAACATGGCAAAGACATCTAAACTGTTGTTAGCAATTTTATTTTTTATTTTCTCTATTTAGTTCACATGTATTGTGCGATACGTACGGAGCTAAACAAGTTATTTATTTACTATTTCAACACAGCCCTAAGAAAAAGATGTCATGTCTACCTTAACAGTAAGGACATTAATGATTGGAGGGGTCTAGCCGTTCTTGCAAAGTTATAAAGATGGTTGGGGAAGGGGTCTGGATTCAAATCCAGACCTGTTAAGTTCTAAACTATGGGTTCAGCAGCTCACAAGTTATCAGTCAAGCTCAGTGCAGCTGACTTTGGCTTGTTACCTAGTAATTTATTTTGCTTATATCTGGGTGTATCTAGGGAAGAGTTTTTTCCCCAGAAAGGGAACAGTCAGAGTAATAAGTGGAAGAATAGAAACGACAGTTATATCAGAAAAATTAACAAAGGCACAGGTGAACAAAACAGCTTAAAAGCAGCAAAAACCTGCGACCTCTGCTTTTTAGAGGACGTTTTAAGCGTATATTGATAAAACCATCTAAGTTGAAATGCATTCTAGCCACACTTTACAATTTAGTTTACATTCTTTACAGAGCTCTCGATCAATGCACAGGATCTTGTTATAGTACATGAAATATAAATTACAAATATCTTTGAAAGAATTATTTGAAACATATAATGCTATTGTCTTTGGGGTTTAATTTTGTATATTGTAAGGAGATGAAAATAAACCCCTAAGGCAGAAACACAATTGTATATGCTTCAGTGAATAAATTATATTAGGGAATGTACTTGAGAGACGGCAAGAAACAGAAGACAGGCTGCTTATGTAATAAACTCAGTGTCCAATGAAAGTAACAAACTTTGTAGGCTACAGTAACACCACCATCTCAATAATTTTGCTATTTTTCCAAGACATTTCTTATTTTTTCTCCACATTTAGGACCAAAGACAAACATGGAGATGTTTCTGGTGCCTGTTCAGCTCCGCCCCTGCCCCTCCCTTACCATATGATCACCAGCAAATGTAATGTAAATCTTAAAGCAAAGAATATAAACCTTAAAGAATCTGAGAGATTCTTAATTACGAAGAAAGAGGGGGTGTCATTATCTTGACATTAGAACAAGGTCTGTGTGGGTCAAGAGGAACATACATCACTTGTTTTTCAGCCGCAGCTGAAATCTAATACAAAGGACAGGCAAGAAGAAAAAAACACAGACATAGAGTGAGAACAGCCCAAGCGGAGTTAAGACAAACAGGCATTGACAGGGTGCGGAGGGAGAGGGCTCAGTGGGTGCCAAGGTGTGGGCTGATTAAGGGAGACGGACCTTGGTGCAAGTTGGTTAGGCCACCACTGGGAACAGCAGTGGTTACACAAATAAATCAACATAGTATTTCGGGAGGTGATTTTGGCAACACTCATCAAATACATTCAGTGACCCTTTTCTTTGTTCCAAAAACTCCATTTCCAGGTGTCTTCACCCCCGCAAAGCAGCCAAAGACTTGAAGAATGCTTATTACAGCATTATATAAAATTGTAAAAAAAAAAAAAAAAGAAAAAAAGAGGAGGGAACCCATCTCAAGATCTAATAAAAGGGAATTATCTAATTATAGGGAATCAGGTTAATAAATAACTACCGTGTTAACAATACACAAGACTTCAGGGTCATGCTTATAAAACTGAATTCAAATGACATTACCAATGATATATACAGTTATATTGTTGAGTAGGCAGTTAGTTAGGTTCTAACAGGATGCCTGGAGGCCAGTAATGAGGAAGCCATGGCCAGCTACAGGGGAGTCAAGGCCTGTCCCAGCAGCACCCCAAAACAAAACCACAAGAAACTGGATCAAAGCAGACAGGCCCAAGATGGCGGACAAAGGAGGCCAAAGTCCACACTATTCCTTCATGATCCTACGTCACCATATCAAAATCTCCTCCCTTAAAGGTGTCATGACTGGAAATCTTGACCTAATGAGGAAGAAGAAGCAGGTAACACATATTCCTGGAAGAGACCACCCTGCTTCCAAGAAATCCCAATCTCAAGTAACGAATATTCTACCACTTGGCATACAGCTGGCAATAAAATATAGAAACCCAAACCTCAGTGGACTGAGCTCTCCCTCGAGTTCACCTGATCTCACATCCTAAGAGTATACTTTGGCTTTATTAATCTTTCCTGCTTGTTCTGCTCAGGCTTCAGGACCCAAGGCCTCCCTGCTCTGCCTGGCAGCAATATGTAGGATGCCGGTTTTGTGGATAAAAGGTAGGAAATTCATACACTAAAATATTATCAGTAGTTAACCCCAGATTATAGGATTACGGGTAAATTGTATTTTATTTCTTATTCTATATACTTGATTTCCAAACTTTCTACAATGAGTATGTGAAGCTGGCATAATTTTAACTGATACACAATATTAATTTACAAAAGCTCCTAACATCTGCTTAAAGGGGCGCCTGGGTGGCGCAGTCGGTTAAGTGTCCGGCTTTGGCTCAGGTCATGATCTCACGGTTTGTGGGTTTGAGCCCTGCGTCAGGCTCTGTGCTGACAGCTAGCTCAAGCCTGGAGCCTGCTTCAGATTCTGTGTCTCCCTCTCTCTCTGACCCTCCCCTGCTCATGTGCGCGGTTTCTCAAAAATAAATAAAAACAAAAAAAATTTGTTTGAATAAAAAATAAAAATAAATTTTAAAAAGCACCTGCTTAAAAACTGGGAAATTTTATTTACTTATTCACTTATCCATTAATTTATTTCTTGACTTAACCACTGCTTTTACGGTACCTGCCAGGTGCCGCCACCTGCTAAACACTCTCTAAACTATTTAAGTTACTCCTCACAATTACTCTATGAGGTAGGACTATCACAGTGGCACCTACCTGCCAGATTTGGGATTCAGAATCAGGGAGTCTGGCTCATAGTTTGTGTCTCAAGCACTGTGTTCGGCTGCTCTGTTCTGAATGGACCAGATGAAGCCGCCCCATTTCAAGTGTTATCAATTTGGACGCCTTTGTTTTCGTGGTCAGAACAACATCTCTCTATAAAGACACAATCACGCTTCAGAACTGGGTCCTATACATGGGCCTGTGGTTCTTGATCTCTATTCTATGCAGATTTTCTAAATAGGCAGATGAAGGTGAAAACACAAAATAAGCCCTCAGACTACTCATAATGGTGACGATTCAGGCGGAATCGTGCCTCGTCTTCATTGCAAATAGATCCCTGAAATATTTACTCAAATATAGTCCTGACATATTTTCCCCCATCCTAGCTGTCACCAAGGCAGACCCTCTTGTACTGGCCAGTGTGGGATATGTGATCAGTGGTTTACCTCTGATCACTAAAGCTTTTAGAGGCATCCACACAACCCCGGAGCAGGAAGGAGTGACAGGAAACCATCTAATTTACAATGTCATTGCTGCTAAATGAGATTGACCTATCTTGTGTCTACCGTGACTTCATTCCTGACTTATCAGAACCTGAAAATATGAATACATACAGCTTTAATTATTCTGGCCAGCTACGTGTGTGTGTGTGTGTGTGTGTGTGTGTGTGTTAATTGAGTTTTGCTCTTTATTCTCATTCTCAAATATTACAGTTAGGTTGGTCCATGTTAATAAGAAGACTAACACAATAGTTCAAATAAACATATGACTTCTTCTGTGGCACAAACTCCCTATCATTGCTCATCTTTTTCTAAACCCTACTTACTCTGGACAGCTATCCCTACTGGTTATGGGCTGCTTCCCTCCTGACCTGGGGATCCATGTATGATAAACTAGAACACAGAATGCTAGACATGACTCAGACGAGGCCACTTAATGTCCATCGGTGGGTGCCCATCTTCCTTCCCTCCTTCTCTCCTGCCTTCCCTTTCTGCCTGCCTTCCTCCCTTCCTTCCTTTCTTCCTCCCTTCCCCTCTGCCCACCCTCCCTCTCTTCGTCACTACTTTGCTTCTCTATAGTAAACAAATCCTTGTCTTAGATTCAGCTATCAGTGAATAAGGCCTGCCTTACGCCCAATGACTTGGCTGACCCTCTAAATCTACACTGGCCGTCTCTCCACACTCCTGTACCCTGAGAGTTTGAATGCGAGGAACACGGGCCACCTAAGCCCACATCTGGTTTGAGGGATCACTGGCCACTTGTTCTCGAATGCTGATACTTCGCTCACGTCTTTCCTGTCCTCTCCTGCAGACCCCAAACACTATGAGTCCTTCCTTTACTGAGAGGAGGATAGCAAACCCCCTCCACAAGTCCCCTGGCTGTGTCCTCTCAGCTCTTCGTTTCCAGAGATGCCATTTGGTCTCTTGTTCCTGTGCTTCCAGGGGAGCTAGGAAAATGTTTCATCCAGTAGGTGGCGCTGGTGCTACCAAAGACCCAGAGGAATTCCAGAAGCAAGAGAATTAGGATGAAAACAGACTTCTGAGATATTGAAAGGAAGCTTTCCTGAACCCTCCTGGGTTTCATGGACGTGGATTATGGGAACTGGGGTGGGAAGAAGGGAAATCATCGCTGAGACTGGGGTTTGTGTGCTTTAGACCAAGTGAATATTATTTTTTGTTAAACATCTTTCTAAAACACTGCATCAAGTATACCTAGACGTGGTATGCATGAGGCTCTTCTGTAAGATTTATTTTTCCAGATGCTGAATGGTGATTAATGCAAGTGACATCATTGTATCTGTAATTATCTTTATATTTACTTACATCTAACTTTATGCAACAAAAGATTTGACGCGGCCAACATATACTTTAAGTACTTATACCATTTAAAAAATATCTTTTGCTTTATTACATTTTTTTCCATTTGGAAAGAAACATGTATTTATCTCTCCTTCCTCATTGATTAAAAGTCCCTGGAGGTCAAGGGCTGTATCTAACTCATCTTTGCACCCTCCAAACACCAACCATAGAGACTAGCCAAAAGCATTCAACAAATATTTGTAGATCTGAAATGATTTAGGATCCTGAGGACAGAATAAATTTTCCCTTCTAAACGAGCATGATAAATAAACCTGAAGCAAAAATGTTTTCCTAGCAAATAAATCATTAGCATCTAAAAGTAGGATCAGTAAGTTTTTGTTTCCTGTGACTACAACATAAACAACTGTATATGATAGTTCTATCTCTTTTCCAGAGAAAAGGAGCATTGTGTCTCCTACCTTTCCCTCGCTGCCCTTCTCCCCTTGCTATCCCATCCCTAAAACTGTGCCTGCACACACATAATCTGAAGATACAGCCAGAAGGTGTAGGCTACTTCTAATGGATTTATCTCAGGTAAAACTCAACAATGCCCAGGTCCAAAGGTAGAATTTTTATATGTAAATTGAAAACCTGTTTCAAACCTGAGGCTGGAAGAATTGAAATTTCCCACCCTCTATTTTTTATTCTAGGAACGAAGCACCCTTGATATCAAAGGGAGATCTGCAAGGAGACAGGGAAGCCAGATGAAGGAATTCAAGGGCTTTCGCTTGCGTTCCAGCATTATTTGAAAATATGCAGCTCACATAAAACTATACGGAGGCGTTTCTTGGAGCATCCATTTTAACACCCAACTGAATATTGTATCATGCATGCAGGGACACTGTTTCTAAATAATTCACTGCCACTTTTACAATTCTTTTAATATTTTATGATTATATCTTTAAAATTATATGCATCTGTATTTCTGGGAAGAGTAATCTATCAAGCTTCTGCTAGACCAAACCTTGGTAATAACAGCTCTTTTGGTAGACCCAGACTACTTTCTATTATTTGGAAGCGAGCTTGCTTGCATGCGTGATTTAGTTAGTTGAAATTTATTGAAGACTAATACATGTCATAGATCAAAGATGCAAAGGCACACCTCTGTCTTTAATTGGCCCAAGATTCACGACAGAGATGAGCAGACAAGATTATGAACATAAAGTCTTATCCCGCACCTCGTGAGCCTTCCGCTCTCCAGTCCATGGCCCGTTCTTATAACCATACCTGTCATAATCGACATTTTCATCCTGTTCACACCCCATCCTCTCCCTGAACCACCGTGACTTTTGCTCCGAGGGCGTAGTCCTCATGAGTCTCTCACAGTGGTTTCTGCTCTGAGCACTTTGCCAGACCCTGGGGTAGCTGGATCACCCTTCTCCCTCCTGCCTGCAGCATCAGGGCCAGAGTTTAACCTTTAAATCTCACCAATCTCTCCTTTTTTTCAGTGGGTCATATTTGATTTGGGGCCACCTCTTCCTCTTCTCAATGTAGAGCATGCTCTCTTTGCCTCAAATTCAGTGACTTGTTACATAAATAGGTGCACAGTAAAGATTAAGTTAAGAGGATTAACCAACTGAGTCACCCAGGGCCCCCTCCTCTTAACTCAGCTCAGGTCAAGAGATTGAGCCTCACATCAGGCTCTGGGCTGAGTGTGGAACCTGCTTGGGATTCTGTCTTACCCTTTCTCTCTGCCTGTCCCCTGCCTGTGCTCCTTCTCTCTCTCCTTCTCTCAATAAGCAAACAAGCAAACAAACAAAAAAAATCTATTAAGTGAAAAAAATAAAGAATTAGTCCCAGGATTGCAAGTTTTCTTTCTTTACTTTCTTTTTGTCCATTACTATTAGGTGTTTTACTTGCATGAACATCAGATCTTTTCATTGAAACTTGATTTTTTTTTTTTTTACCTGCAGATCTCCAACGTTTTTCCCCTTTTTTCTTTATGATGTAAGTAAAAATGATTCCTTGAGTATATCATTCAATTGTCTTCACATTCCTTCTAGGAGCACAACTCTTAGATCTCTAATCTCTAACTTCAGCCCTCTTCCAAGTTTCAGAACGCACTTCGAACTGCCCACTGTCCACCTGTGATGCTAAGGTGGCCCCCACCAAGATGTCCTGCCCTGACCCTGGGGCCTGGGACTGTGGTGGGGTAACAAGCCCATGACTATGGGGAGGCTCTCCACTGCTGAAGACAGCAGGGACCTCAGCTCTTCAGCCTCAAGGAACTGACCTGCCAACGTAATGAAGTTGAGAGCAATCTTCTCCAGAGCCTCCAAAGAGCTGAGTCTGGCCGACACATTCACCCTCCCCGTTGTGAAACCTAGGGTGGAGAGCCCAGTCCGGCCACCCAGACCTCTGGTTAAGAGAACTGTGATAAATGGGTGTTGCTTTCCGCCACTGAGTTTGTGGGAATTTGTTATACACCAAGAGAAAATTAATATGTTAAACCCAACACCTTTTATCTAACTAAATTATCTTTCCTCCAAATAGAGTTTCCCATCACTTTTCTGATTGTAATGATATCAAGTCCATCCAGCATGGTCACATCTGCCCTCCTGCCATATCTACAAATGGTCAAGAACAATAGAATTTGCATCACCTGCACATCTTTCCACTCTGTTCTCTCTGCCATGATGTGCCTAAGATCTTCCTTATCTGCTGCTCGGAATAATGAAGGAGTTTTCTAATCTGTATCACTTCTTTTAGCTCATGTGACACTGATGGAGGAAATTTCCAAACACCTTGTTTTAATCATGTAAGTCTCTTTGTTGGGAAAATAACACCAAAATAATAAAATGAATTTCCAACCTGAGTTCTTTATTATGGAATTTACCATCGCTCCACCATATCTGTCGGCCCAACCAACTTTTTAGTCAAATGGAACAGCCCATCTTCCCCTGAATGATCTCTGTATAGCCACACATATATATCTTTTTGATAATATATAATATAAACCTTTTAGTTATTCTTCTTTTCTTTCCTTTTTTTTTTTTTTTTTTTTAGTAGGCTTCATGCCCAGCATGGAGCCCAAAGTGGCCCTTGAACTCACGATCCTAAGATTAAGACCTGAGCTGAGATCAAGGGTTGGCGGCTTAGCCAGCTGAGCCATCCAGGCTCTTTTACATCTGAATAAATCTTTCCATATCTGCAGAAAATGCAATATTTCCATGAAACATATACTCTTTGACTTTGAGTCTTCATTCCCTCTATGAAAGGCCCTCAGTAAATGTTCGCTCAGGGAGCAAATGCATGCAGCCTCTCCGTGGTCTTCCAGAAGGAAGTAGTTTCTCTCTGTGCATCCAGGACACTTTGTGCTTACCACACATGACATGTGACATAATGTAATGGTGTCGATACTTCCCTTACCTCATTGTAAAATTCACAACAGGGTATCTTATTGTTCTCTGTTCTCTGTTTCCCCGGGTATGAATACTATAGGAGCATGCACCTGACAGATTCTGTTTAATGTTTTTTAAACAAAAGCATTTATTTCAGCAGTTTAAACTCTATGTGAGAACTCTTCTTACCAGTCCTGATATACCAGGTTCCAATCATCTCTATCCATTCAAGATGCTCCTGACGGTTCTTATTTGGAGAGGCTGATGAGGGCTCTTTGAGTTAATTCCATGTGCCTGAAAACACTGTGCAAACCCTGTGGCCAAGCAGAAACTTTAAAGAAATGCCTATGTGAGGGATTCCAGAGATTTCCCTCCTCAGCTTCCTTGCCGCTGGAATAGAGGCATGTGACTAAATTCTGCCTGACAGGAAGATAAACGTAAGACCTCATTTCTGAAGAAAAGATAGGGCAGAAGTGGAGCCTGTGCAGAATTGATTCCCTGATGAGCATGGTGTCAAAGGCAGCTGGCTTCCCAGGACGAGGGGGGGACCTGGTGGGAGTGCCTGGCATCAGCAGGTCTGTGACAGTAGCTTCCTCCTGGAGCAGCCCCATGGAGGTATATATGTCCTTACTGGCACCCTTTCAACTCTGATGTTAACTCTCCAGAAATTTCTGCAATTCTCTAATATCCTTTAATGGATCCTTTTCTGCTTGAATCGCCAAGTTGGTTATTATAGTTTATAACTAGAACCTAGAGCAGTATGTGCCTAAAAGTGCAGAAAAAACCACTTATTCAAAAGCCCATGTCAGTTATCAATAATTCCAAATGGATCCTCCAGTACTCAGAACTAGAATATGGTTCTTCATGAATATAGTTTGTTATATATGGTCATCCAAGATTCTCTCTTGTTTAATTTAGTATAATTCTGTATGAATTTAGTATTACTCTTGCACAGTTATATGAAATAGGGTCAGGGTATTTTCACTCATTGTCTTCTGATAGTTTGAAAATTATCATAGTATCATTATTGCTCTTTGGAAATTTGATTATTTGGACGTCCATAGCGTCGTGTATAAGTCAACAAATATTCAGAAGACATTAATCTTTGATGTGAATGAAGAACTTTTGGAGATAAACTCTCTTTCAACGAAAAACATTTATTAGAATCTATTCAGTGCTGCACATGATGTCAGATGCTGCGAATACAAATAAAAATAGGAAGTGGTAGAGTCCTCAGTCCTCCTAGAGAATGGTATCAACAGGCGAGGAGCCAAATTTTTCAATGTGATGTGGGCTGCCAGTGACTTTGTGAGAATGGTATAGAAGCTCGTGTCTCGTGAAGGGAAGACTGTCACATTCTAGATGCTTTCCTCTCCATTTCACTTTGAAACAAAACTCGGAAGAATTGATCTAAAACAAATACCTACACACAAGGAGAGGTAAAGCTGTAATAGGCAGAAGATAAAGCCTATGCATAATATTTGCCACTTTCTTATTATATAACTTCAAATAATAGTCCATTTGACCCAAACATATTCCCTCACAATGAGGGATTTAGGGTACATGAGGGAATATCTATGTCTATACCTTGGCACCTGGGATAACACTTAGCACCCAGAGAGTACCCAAGAATACATTTTGCAGCCAAAGAAGTGAGAAAATGCTTAGAAGTAGAGGCCTCCATGGACCGTCAGTTGAGCTTGGGAAATTTGGAAATTATAATTTGCTTTCTGAAAGGAATCTCCATGATATCAACGACTATCTCTTTTGTTCATGCCCATATACAGCACTGACAATAGCATCTGGCCCATAAATTATAAATAATACTTATTTTATGAACTACACTGTTGGCCTTTTGTTAGAACACCATTTACAATAATTGTACCTGAGAGGGGTGATAAATTAGGTGAGCTTACGTCTGTTTTAGATGAGGTCACCCACAATATCAATTTCATTGTCGTATCAGTCACCTTTATGTGGTAATAATGGTTGAAACAGTAGAAATATAAGATGAAAGGTCATGATAATGCATGAAATAAATGCACACATGGATATACCAGAAACATTTGGGGAGATTTTGGTGTTTTGCTGTTGTATCAGTAGTTACAGCAAGAGACTGGAAAAAGGCCCTGAACAAATAGATCCATTCTGAAAGCTGCAGCTGCACCGGACACATCTTGGTGAGAAAACACCCTACGTTGTTGTAAATCACTAAGATTTAGCATGCAGTTTATCCCATAGCACAGTTTTGCCTCTTCCACTCTACCTCCTCAGCTAATCGGTTGTGGAGGACAGTTTATTAGAGAGAAAAGATCATTTAATCTCCCTTCTTTCCTCATCTACTTCTTTGCTTAAGTCTATTGGTATCTTTCACCTGTAATGGCTTCTAAGTAATCTTTTCCAACAATCTTGTCCTTTTTCCGCACATCCCCCACAAGGCAGGAGTTATACCCTAATTAATGTGATCATGTCATGCTCATGTCTAAATTCACCCATCACAGTTACTTCCAGAACAAAATCCATATTTAGGGGTGCCTGGGTGGCTCAGTCGGTTAAGTGTCCAACTTCAGCTCAGGTTATGATCTCACGGTTTGTGGGTCTGAGCCCTGCATTGGGCTCTATGCTGACCACTGGCTCAGAGCCTAGAGCTGCTTCAGATTCTGTGTCTCCCTCTGTCTCTGCCCTTCCGCTGTTCATACTCTGTCTCTCAAAAATAAATAAATGTGAAAAAAATGATTTAAACAAATCCAGATTTAGAAGCCAGCATCCCATAATATCAAGACATCTTCCGCCACTTCCTGCACAATCTCCTTGACCTTTTATATCGCCATGTTTTTGCATGTGCCAATTTCTCTGACCAAAGTGATCTTTCTCACCCTGTGTAGACTCTGACGATCCTGAATGAAAACTATTCTAATAAATCTGTTCTTAACAGTGAAAGTGGCCCACCCTTTTTCTATGCAATCAAATTCCTGTGTGATAAAAAGGATTTTTATCCATTTAATGAGCATCTACCATGCCTCTGGGCTCTGCTTGAAGCATTCTGCATGTATTAATTCATACACTCTCAGTGCTCAACTGGATGATAGAGTTATTAGCATTGTATTCTCCAGTCTACAGATGAGGAAACTGAGCTTTCGTGAAATTAACAAACTTTTCCAAGGCTACTTAGTTCCTAAGTGGACCAGGTGTGTGTCTAACCTGAAAAGCCATAGTTGACCCTCCAGGTCCCTACACTGCTGCATCACAACTTTAATTAATTCACTCATCTCCACGTCCTGAGCTTCTATAAGAATTCCTTGCCCCCTTCTTCTTTATTTCAAATTTTTATTTAAATCCTAGTTAGTTAACATATAGTATAATATTGGTTTTAGGAGTAGAATTTAGTGATTCATCACTTACAACACCCAGTGCTCATCACAAATGCCCTCCTTAGTGCCCATCGCCCATCTACCCCATCCCTACCCACATGCCCTACATAAAACCTCAGTTTGTTCTCTATTAGTAAGAGCCTCTCTCTCTACTTAAATATATATATATATATATATATATATATATATATATACACACATATAACAGTTTATTTATTTTGAGAGAGAAAGAGATAGCATGAGTCTGCGAGGGAAGAGAGAAAGAGAGGAAATCCCAAGGAGGTTCCGCACTGCCAGAGCAGAGCCTGACATGGGGTTCAAACTCATGAAACCATGAGACCATGACCGGAGCTAAAACTGAGAGTTGGAAGATTAACTGACTGAGCCACCCAGCCACCCCTCCCTCTCTCTTTTTTCCCCCCATCTCTTATGTTCATATGTTATGTTTCTTAAATTCTACACACGAGTGAAATCATGTATTTGCCTTTCTCTGACTCATTTCACTTAGCATAATACACTAGAGCTCCATCCATGGGATTGTAAATGGCAAGATTTCATTCCTTTTGATGACTGAGTGATATTACATCATCTATACATGTATACATCACACACATACACATACACACACACACACACACACACCACATATTCCTTATTCACTTGTCAGTCAGTAGACATTTGTGTTCTTTCCGTAACTTGCCTATTGTGGATAATGCTACTATAAACATTGGTGTGCCTGTGTCCCTTTGAATGAATATTTTTGTGTCCTTTGGATAAATACCTAGTAGTGCGATTGCTGGATTGTAGTGTTGCTCTATTTTTAACTGTTTGAGGAGCCTCCATATTGTTTTCCACAGTGGCTGCACCAGTTTGCATTCTCACCAACGGTATAAGAGAGCTCCCCTTTCTCCGCATCCACACCAATACCTGTTGTTTGCTGTGTTGTTACTTTTAGACATTCTGACAGGTATGAGGTGGTGTCTCGTTGTGGTTCTGACTTGTTTTCTTGACGATGAGTGATGTTGAGCATCTTTTCATGCGTCTGTTGGAGACCTGGATGGTTTCTTTGGAAAAGTGTCTATGCATGTCTTCTGCATATTTCTTAACTGGATTATTTGTTTTCTGGATAATGAGTTTCTTAAGTTCTTTACAGAGTTTAAATACTAACCCATTATCAGATATGCCATTTGCAAATATCTTCTCCTATTCTGTAGGCCGCCTTTTGGTTTTGTTGATAGTTTCCTTTGCTATGCAGAAACTTTTATCTTATGAGATCCCAATAGTTCATTTTTGCTTTTGTTTCCCTTGCCTCTGGCAATGTGTCTAGTAAGAAGTTTCTCAGGCCAAGGTCCAAAAGTTTGCTGCCTGTATTCTTTTCTAGGATTTTGATGTTTTCCTGTATCATATTTAGGTCTCTCAGCCATTTTGAATTTATGTCAACATTTGTTGACCATACAGTAGTGGGGCCATTTCTGGATTTCCTATTCTGTTCCATCGGTCTACGTGTCTGTTTTTGTGCCAGTACCATACTGTCTTGATGATGATACAGCTTAAGGTCCTAACCAGCAAACATTTGCTGAGTGTGTGCCTTAAGTATAAGTAAATCAGAGGGAATCCACAACTCTCTCTTTCTCTTTCTGTCTAATGCTGGAATACAAGTTTTCCCACACAGATCTTTAGTGACTTTTTGAGTAGTATGAACAGAAGGAAATATATAAGTTCAATTTAAAAATAAGCCCACCAAGTAATTTAAGAAATAGAGTATTATGAACACCTTTGAAACTCCTTTCAAGAAGTACCTTTCCTAATACCAACCCATTCCCTGCAACTCAGTGGTAACCAAAATTCTGCATTTCCTTTTAAGCTTTCTCTTCCTTTTCTTTACAGTTTTATCATATAAACTTTTATAAACTTCTTCTGACCCAAACGTGCAAGTATTTCTAGCATCGGAATTGCCAGGGCATAGGTACAGACATGGTCAACTTCATCAGGTACCAGCGAGAACCAGTGTCTGCAGCATGCCCCTTAGGTTGCCAGACTCCCTTTGCCTGAACATAAGTAGAGCTAAGATTTGTGAACATTAATCAAGGTCTAAAGGATGTAGGGGTATAAATATGCCAGCATCTAGCTGCTCTTTCAGACAGCTCTGAGATGTGACTTGTTTCCAGAGCGTCCCTGAGGGGTCCGAGCCAAAGGAGGGTTGGTGGAATTGGCCTGGAGACTGTACATAGGCTTCGCTTCTCCATCTCACGCCTCATACCCTTGCTAGTTTTCTCTGGGAACACTTCCATTTTTACATGAATCCTCATCTCAGCTGTAATGCATTTCATACTGTAAGTGATTGGTCCTTGATTATTGATGTGTGGGGCCAGATGTATTAGGAAAAGCACAAAGTGAAGTCAGAATTAAGAAGAGAGCCAGAGAATTAGCTTAGTGTTAGCAAAATGTCAATATATGGAATTGAATTGTTTCAAATATCTCCAGCATAATTGGCCTTCTAAAAATATTTATTAATTGTATTCTAATACCCCACTAAGCTATATAAGGTAAGAAATTGCTTGTATCATGAAGATGTGTTTAATCATTAATGTTCAGACTTTAGGGGAAAATAGTTATATTCATATACATACATCATGTCTGTGATTAGCATTTTTTTCTTCAAAATTTTCATTGAAAACTCCTCAAAGACAGTGGGTGTCCTTGATTTCTACTTTTTCTGACGGCTCTGTCTGTAGCATATAAAGTTGTAGGTCACATTCAGAGACGCTGAATTTAGAGCAGAGCTTGATGCATATATAGGGAATGACATAACTACTATAGTAAAAAAGCATATGGTATTAAATTCTTTAAAAATTTTTTCCAGCTATTTTAATTAATTATTTATTTCAAACAGATATTTGATTTCATCTTTTCAAATTAAAAAAATAGTTTTTAAATTTATTTTGAAAGAGAGAGACAGAGTGTGAGCAGGGGAGGGGCAGAGAGAGACCAAGACACAGAATCTGACAGAGGCTCCAGGCTGTGAGCTGTCAGCATAGAGCCCGATGCGGGGCTCGAACCCATGACCAGTGAGACCATGACCAGAGCTGAATCTGTTGGTTAACTGACTGAGGCACCCAGGTGCTCCTGATTTCATCTTTTTTGGGTCATTTTTTTGCTTTATGCATTTGTTTTATGAAATGCTGTTGGGATAGACTTTAGCTGCTATTTTAACTGTCATTTATTTTTTTTTCCTGGATGACTAACTAATAGAGTACATTACGCTATTTGAAGTCTATTACAGCAGCCCTGGGTTATCCCAAATCAGTAGGCAGTTTTTCTTTATGAAAAAAAACACACTAAGTTAGGTAGACCTCAGTTTTAACCTTGGCTCCAGCATCTCTGTCCATGGGCCCTTGGGAAAATTATTTAATCTTTGTGACTATCAGTTCCCGCCTCTGCAAAATTATATCTACCTCATGACCATTAATACTTTAATCTCCATTTTGGGCCTTTAAATCATGACTGATGTCTTCTAGGGTCATGCTATTTATGACATGGATACTTTTCAGCTGAGAAGTAATTGAATGATTTTTATTTTTAATGAGGAGCATTATCCTTGCTAAAGAACGCATTCCCTCATAATTATTAAATAATGTCCTCCTGTCACCTTCTAATCATCAATCCCCTTAAATTTAATAGAAATTATGCACAGGCAATGATTTGGACAAACTTTTGACTCTAATACTAAACAGAAGGCCACCTCGAATGTTCCCATATGTGAATGCAGTGTTACCTTTACATAGGCACAGGGTTTAGGCTATGCTAAAGTAACCAATTCAGATCCATACTATGAGGGCTACATCCATGAAACAGGCTACCAGAAGGCATTAAATCTAGTCTTCACTGGGAGAGTATCAGTCTCTCCAACATCATGAGTCAGTCTGGTTCCATAAGAAGGATTTGCCTTTAACTGTCCAACAGTTTCTGGGCTTCCTTACCACTACTAGCACCAGCTCCAGCTGTCTCTAGGGCCTGATGAAAGAATTATTTTGGCTTCACAGACTCAATACAATCTCAAGAAGCATCAGGAAGTTTATAATGTGTTCTGGGAAAGAAAGGAAGACTCTAGTGCCATTTCTTCTTCAAGAGTGAACAGAACTCCTTGCTCCTCTTCAGCTCCGTAGAGTTGTAATCCACATACTACCAAGTCTTCCTTAGCTCCAAAGTGTGCCTCCTGATACCTCTCTCTCATGTAAATGAAATCCAACCCTGGACCAGAGGCTACATGTGGCCACTGGCCCCCACGTTTGCCCCAAGCTTTGTGGTAGTACTGGCTCTTACATCTCAGATATCCAAGAAGAACCCCTAAACCCTGGACATTTCTGGAGGACTGCCAACACTGAGTAACAGACACCTCATTTTTATCTCTGACATGATCACTTTTCCTGATAAAAATGCCTTTGCTCTGTAGGTTGGCAAGAAGCGCTTAGCATTCTCCCCCGCCCCATAGTTATTACAATTCTATGGTCTTCCAGCCACCATCTGGCTTTGACTGAATTTAGACTTTCCCCCTGAGATTAATGTCACTGCACATGGTGATGCATTACGAATCCCTAGTCACCATTCATGCAGACCCGGGCTTGACAAGTACGTATGGCAATGGAGCACTTGACATGTGCCCAGCGAGACTGCCACTTGTCTGAGAGAATGAAGAAGTAGATGTTTCACTTTAATTAATCTAAATATTTATTCATTGAAATTTTAGTTAGTTAATGTACAGTGCAATATTGGTTTCAGGAGTAGAATACAGTAACTAATCACTTACCTATAACACCCAGTGGGCTAGATGGGTGATTGCTATGAAGGAGAACACTTGTGAATTTAAAAATTTTCACTCAGTTCAGTTATTGGAGAGCATTTTAAGTATTTTGGGAACCACTCAGGTATGAGTCTAGTTTCTCAAGTTTCTATAAAACTTAATTACCGATTGCATATTTCTGAGGAAAATTAAGCTTCCAAATCAGGATGTGCTATAAGTGTAAAATACATACCATATCTTAAAAACTTAGTATGAAAAAGAAAAGTATGAAATTAACAATGCTCATATTGATTACCTATTGAAAGGATAATGTTTTGATATATTACATTAAATAGAACATGTGATAAAATATACTTCACCCATTTATTTTTACTTCTTAAAAATGGCTATAAGATCATTCAAAACTATGTATGTGGCTCATTTTCTATTTTATTGGACAGCGCTGCCATAGACTATTCTATTCCCTTTAGAATCATACAGTGTACAACTAACAAAAACACACTTGTTGACACCATCAGTGTCAGTGAATCCTCTGCAACACTTAGTACTGTCTAATGGTAGCTCAATATCCTTCATCTTTTATGGCTCTAGATTGCAATTTTCCCCATTTTCTGAAAACGCTTTGAAGTGAAAGAGTAACAACAACACATTCTTGTGCATTGAAGTTAACGCCATTAGGTTCTACTACTTTCTAACACTTGTTGCTGTGATGTACAGAAATTCCAGTAATTCTCTCATTTCTAGAACATGTTAGAATTTGATCCCATTTTCTTGTTGAACCCAACAAGAAACATGGAAACCCATGGTGACCATGCAGATAACCTATCCAAAGTAACAGTCTCATGTTTATTTGACTTCCTCATCTTCAGTGACCTTTCACACACTGATGATCTCCCTCTGTGGCCGCACCCTGGATCCAGTCTTTACCCAGATGTCTGATATCCATGAAGTTTTACAGGGAAATAGCCAATGATCTGGTGATAACCACCTGTTCTCCTAGTTCTTCCATGTCCTTAGCTATATCATACGTGGTCTATGGTGCTTAGATAAGGCTTGTTGGTGTCTTTCTATGTGCTCTAGGTATGGAAAGTCACAATAAATACTATCTGAACATATTTAAATATGCTGAACTTCCTGTAACATTTATCTAGCAGAACTCTAACCTAATTCTGTTTTCTCTCTTCTATTCCTTTATGAACGAGCACTGCTAGAGAAAATTACACAATTTTAAAGATCGTTGCCTCTGTAAGTCATGAAACTGATGATCCTCAAGAACAACTGTATTCTTGAGCCTGCCCATTAGCATCTCAGCAGTTTGGGTCTTGAGTTCTCTTCACTGCTTTCTCTAACCTTCCCCACTCCCCGCCCCCAGGAAAAAAAAATTCTATGAGCCCCTCAACACTCCCCATCTATTTACTGCATAGTTTCCCTTAAACCTTACCAAGAAATCTAAAGCCATTAAGTATGATCGTCTTTGAATTCTTTTCTCCTATTGACAAACTCCTATTATATCTACCCATACTAATTCTTGTCTCTTTTCATCTAGTATCAGAATGTGAATCTATTTAACTAATCTTTCTAACTCCTGTACTTGTACCCCCAATGAATGATACTAAAGTAGATAATTTTAAAAAATGTTCATTTCATGAGCGCTAACCATATGCCATGTACTGTGGTAAGCAAATCACAAAAAGTGACCTCATTTCTACCTCAGAAATAGCATATTGGGCATAATGGACACTATTATATCCATTTTATGGATGAAGAAATTGAGTTGAAAGATGTTTAGTGACTTTACCAAAATTACATAGCTAATAAGAAGTATGAACAAGTTTTAACTCAAGCTTGAATTTAATCTAAAGGCAGTGCTTCTGAACACTGTGCTATGGCAGATTATAGGAGACCCCAAGGACGCCTGAAACCTTACTCCAGAAGTCACAGAGCTTCTTGACTGTACTCTCAACTAACTTCCCCCTTTGTATAAGCTCCTTTTTCTTTACACTTGATCTTAGCCAAAAGGCCAAGAAGTCATGGGCTCCTTTTTCTTAGCTCTTACTCATTAAAGAAGAAAACACACCTTGGCTATATCCCATCTCTTGATTTAGCTAAATTTTCTTCTTTTCTTTCACCAAAACATCCTGGAAATGTACTCTACATGTGCTGTCTCCACTTCTTTTTGTTTGTTTGTTGTAATGTGTATTCATTTTTGAGAGACAGAGAGTGAGCGAGGGAGGGGGAGAGAGAGAGGGAGACACAGAATCTGAAATGGGCTCCAGGCTCTGAGCTGTCAGCACAGGCCTGAGGTGGGGCACACATTCACAAATCATGAGATCCTGACCTGAGTTGAAGTCTGTGGCTTAGGTGACTGAAGCACCCAGGCATCCCTTTCATTCATTCTTCCACACATCAACTTTGGACATCTTCTCCTGCAAAACTCCACTGATACCACTCTTGTAAAGTGCATGAGTGGCCCTCATACTGCAAATGTACATTTTCTAGCCTTTCTACAGGACCCCTCTGTGATATATGACTTCAGATTCACATGATCAAAAAGATACCAAACTCTTCTTATTTTGCTCATTTCTCCAGGATGTCCAAATTTCTTTGAAGATTTGCTCCTCCTCCATCCCTTAAAGGCTCATCTTTCTCAGTATTCTATGTCCAGTTTTCTTATTCCCTTGCTAAATAACTCTAAAATATGTCAACCCCTAGTATTTCTTCAGAGAACACGTGCACAATACCACCTCTTACATTTGATTATCAAATGTTTCTATTTTGAATTTTTGCTCAGTAAATGTACATCTGAATCTTCAAATATTTCCTCTGTCTGCCTCACCGCCTATATTGCTGGTTTCACTGAGTGGCAAAATCTTCTAATTCATCAAAGATTGAAACTTTGGGGGATCCTTTATTCTTGCCTCTTTCCATCTTTTTTGTTATCTCACTTCTTCAGCTACCTTCTCCTTATTGCTTTTTCCTCTATAAATATTTTAAGAATTTATCATCTCCCTCTTTTTAGAATTGTAAGCCGAGTCTAGGCATTAGGTTATAAAAACTCCATGGAGAAAAAATATGGAGGTCAAGTGTCATTGGGTGAGTCAGTGAATGAGTGAGGAATTTTTTATGAGGTCATCAGAAAAGGCTTCTACAAGGTGGTGTCATCTGAGTGCAAGCTTGAAGGAAATGAATGTGCTAGTACTGCAGGCAGAATTTTATGCCAAGGGAGTGGCAAGAAATATGCCAAGAAATAGCAAGGAGGCCTGTGTAGCTGGAGAAGAGGACAGAACCTTAGTACATGAGGTCAGAGAGACACTGGGTGCAGGCAGATAAATGAGGCAAGAGTCAGGACTATGATGGCTTTTCCTCTGAGTGAGATAAAAATCCACTGAAGAATTTTTGGACAGAAAAATGAAATATTATTTCTTGATTTGCAAATGATTACTTGTGCTGCTGTGATGACAACTGACTGAGGCAGGAAGAGAGGCAGTAGCAAAATCAGGAAATGGACTGCCTGGGTGGCTCGGTTGGTCATGATCTCATAGTTGGTGATTTCGAGTTCCACACTGGGCGCTATGTTGTCATCATAGACACTGCTCTGGATCCTCTGTCCTCTTCTCTCTCTGCCTCTCCCCCACTCATGCCTGTGCTCTCTCTCTCTCAAAATTAAATAAACATTAAAAAAAAAAAAACACCAGGATCAGGAAATAGAATGGAAGATGGAGGAAAGCAGGTAATAAGGTTGGGCTAGTTTGAAATCAGGGGGTTTATCTTGCTCCATAGTGTGACAATCTCAATGCTCAGAATCCATCAGAATTCATCTGGATCCATATTTCTCACCATATGCTGACTCTCAGGATAAACCCTCACAAAACCAAACTACCAGCTAATCCTCCTTTACCAACACCGTTTTTGACTTTGATACCTTAGAGTATGTGACGTTCTTTCAATGAGATCCTACGAAATAAATTTTACAGAATAAAATTGTACCTCCTTCAAAACAGATCTTTGCACTCACCTCAGCAAATTAGCTCAACTGTCCTCTATGATATCATAATAATCGTCATATTTCTATGATTTCACAGCTACATGGTGGCGTAATTCTTGGACAATTATGTTCACGTTATTCTCCCTAATCCAGTTCTTTAGGTGTGACCTATGTAATGGAAGCTCATTGTTTTATATAAAACTAAAACAAGTTGATATTTAGTAAATATTTGAATGAAAGAATATACAGGGAAGAGAAGTGAGGGAGAAAGGAAAGAAGAAAAGCAGAAGAAAAGGAATGAAGTATTTTTGTCTACCTCACTGGTCATTCAAAGGACTAACATGGAGAAACTCTTCAGTAATCATCTCCCTTAAGACAAGTGCCTACACTCTTCTAACTTATGTTCAGATGTCCCCGAAGCCTTCTCCAAATTTGGAGCCGGGGATATTCACTGATGGTGTGTTAGACACACAGGGCCCCTCCTCATAATGATGACCTGATCTCAGAGTCCCTAAAAAAGTCCGCTTTGTCAACATTTCTGACGTTTAAGTCCCACATGCAAATGAATCTTCAGTGCTGATATGTGTTCATTCAGTTCAATACATGTTTATTGAATGACAGGGCTCTATCATTCCCTCTAAACTGAATACCATTTCAAATCTTATTTGGACACTTACTTAGTCTTGTCTATTAAGCCTTTCCCGATTTTAACCTGTGTTACTGGACATTAGGACTAGTTGCAAGGGCCATGGCTGAAAAGATCAATGTTGTGATTTTCACCCCTATCACCACTGTAACAGAATTGGTGCTCGTCAGTTGGTCCAGATTAGTTCATTGACAAGGCATAGCCAAATGTACTAGGATAGCCTTGTTTTGTTGAAGGCATCTTACCTACAATTTAAAATTTAGATTTACATGCAGCAGACATGCTGTGTGCGTGTGTGTGTGTGTGTGTGTGTGTGTGTGTGTATGTACTCTTCTTTTTTTTGTTCCTTCTTTAGATATAGGATGTCTTAGTATAAAACAAAAAAGGAAGAAAGAAAGTAAAAGATTGCTAATGTTCTCTCCCAGCCTGAAAACCTCAGAGTTACATAAGTGTTGATGAATAATGAAAGTCTAATTGAGGTGTCTGAAATATGAATAACTGTACTAGTCCACACTGCAGTGAGATGTAGACTTCTCATTTGACAACAAGGTTTTTATTTCCTCATTTCTGCCTTCTGTTATTCCCACTGTTGAGTGTGAAACTAGCACAGATAACACTTTAGAGCATCTGAAGGGATGAATCTCATTTTTTGCCGGCACCAGCTAAGCCATCCAAGCAAAGAAAAAAAAAGGCAGGGGGGAGATCCCCATGAGTTGAGAACAAAGTGAACCTTAAATCTTGACTAATCCAATACACAAAAATAGAATCACAGGGTTTTAGATTTTAGTCTTAGTGAGAAATCTATTTGAATTTAAATTGTTGGCATTCCAGAAACTGATTAACATGTTTCAGGCTTTTGACAAAACATCTTTGCCTGGGTATCTCTTCTTGGTCAATCCTTGCTGTGTTATTGTTGAACTGCCAAGGAGAACAGATGCTTTCCAAATGTGGGCCGTATCAGTAGGAAGAAAAGTTCCAAAGATCTCACAGAAAAACGAAGGTGGAACTGCACCCAAAGGCCAGTATTTATTCCGTCTGTTTTACTCACTGAATGGTACGCCTTGTCTGGAGAACTCCACCCCAGAATCGCAAAAAGCACAGAAGGGACTAGTCTGCATCTCTGGGCCTGGCTACCCATACCTCTCCTCATGCTGAACCACAGAGATCTGGATTATGGTTTAAGGGAACCAAAGCCTGCTTCCAGACCCCTGTAGAGAAATTCCTGACCAACCGAGTCATGTAGGTAAAGCAGTATTTTTGCTAAAATTGCATTGTTTTGACGTACCCAAGAAGCATTCCTAAAACTGGGCCATCTAGGTGTTTCCTCCCCAGCCTGAAGGTCACTGAATGTCAAGATTAAGCTGCTAGTAGGCTGCACGGCCTCACTGACACCCAGTTAGTGCTAGTCCTTTGGACAGAAACCAATAAACACCGTTTGTTGTTCAAAATACATCTGGTTGGTCCAAATTTCTCTTTGAATTGCGAAAAATCAAAAACAACAGTTGGAATTGAAAACAGAAGGCATTTCTTGCTTTTCTGGCATTTTCCTTACAAAATTATTTTTCATCATAAATGATTAAGTTTTGAATAGTATGCAGAGAAGACAGAAATGATAACTTGGAAATAATCGGCCAAATCGTTTTTGTTTTACTTATTCTGTTGTGAGAAGATGGGGGGAGGGGGATGGAATCAATTTCCTCTGTAGTCTCTACAGATTGCCAGGAAGTATTGTCATTCTAACTAAACAGCAACAAGATGAAAGGAACAATCTGGCAATGCTAAACCCTTCATTGGAAGGAATGGAGGGAAGAACTCAATGATGGATAAAGATCATAAAATGGGATAGTGTTATTATGAACACCAGAGCATTCCCATCCCGTATCAAAGATCCAGTTTATGGCATATCGGACAGATCTCAGATCTCCGGCATTTCCTATTTTGTGGTTGAGTTTTATTTCCGTTATTCATTTCCTTTCACTTTGTACTGACTTACTGCTTTTTCTTCACGTGTGTTGTGAATATTGAGAGCGTTACGGACTTAAAAAAATATTGCTTCTGTCAGTTCCTAGCATATTGGTGCTGCACATCAGTAGTTTTCTCTCATTTCAATTCTTTCCTGCTGTTCTCACATATATAATATTTCAAGTACAATTACATCTTTTTTGTCTACCTCCTCATATTATACAAATTCAGAAACAACACTGAAGGAGCCCAGGGTTTGGCTAGCTTTTTAGTGTAAAAAAATGTGTCTTTTAAAATATATTAATGCAAATATGTAAAAGAATATCTTTATTTCTCTGGTTATTTAAAACAAAGATAACAAGCATGCAAAGACATCACAAAGTCAGCATGTCCTCAGAAATAAAATAGAGAAATGTGCCATGTTCTAAGATACCAGTGGGAAAACTTTAGCTATGCCCTGTAACCAACTCAGATATTATTCCAATTTTTCCTAAAGAAAAACTCACATAGGCAAAAAAGGTATGTGGAGACTAGAACAGATCAAAGTCAGAAGAGATTGTTTCGAATCCCTAAATCTGCTTTTCATTAGCTGTGATGTTGGGCAGGAATCTAAAGTTTCTTGCATTGACGTTTTCTTATCTATAAAACTGTTTACTCTTATTTCTTTCCCAGGGTGTTTGTAGGGATCAAATGAGAGAAGACACCCCTCCCCCTGCCAGCATTTGTTTCAAAGGCTGTGAGTATCTACTCTGTGCGAGGCACCAGGCTAGATGTTGGGGATCCACAGAGGCATGAGACACAGGGCTCGAGTTCAACTCATACCCAGCCTCCTGTGGTCGGACAACTATGTCTACCATACAATACTATACACTATGTTAGGAGATAGAAGAAAAAAAATACACCTTGAAAAATGGCGAGAGAGCCTGTCCAGCCATCATTGATGACTTGTGATGAAAGGTGATACGTGATCACTCTTGCAGGATCAGCAACACAAACACATTGAAGTTGTGTATGTAGAACAATCTCTATATGGAAACGCTGGAGGCCAATGGGAAGTGCGTATCATTTAACAGCATTTGAACTTAGGTGGGAAAGTTTGGGATGCAGGCAGGCAAGGAGGACAGCCTCTGGTTTTCTGGGGCTCCCTGAGACTCATTTATTGTGCTTCCGCAGCCCTTCCATGATGAGGAAAGGGCCATCACCTTTGCCATGTCTCATTGTTCCTCCAGTTGGTACTATTTCAAAGCTTAGATTAATCATCTTCCTTCTGGGAATTCTACTTGGCCCTATGGGAGTACATGGTCTTATCAAAAAGTAAGAAGAAGCAGCTCTAGAAATCACTCCTGGATGTCTAATATCACAGAAGCGTACAAACTACAGAGTGTGTGTTTCAGCTTGCACCCTCCCTAGAGCCCTCAGGGAGGAAGGAAGGAAAGTAAACAAGTTCTCATCACCTTCACGGTGGAGCCTGTAATGCTGATCTAGTAGTCTAGGCATCATGTGAAGGCAAAACAAATAAAAAATTCAAATTAATAATCCATTAAAATACATATGTGCCAGAAACTGACTAGGAAAAAATTCCTAAGACGTGTAATTATACGTTGTCCGGACATACGCTTAGGCACGGACCTAATACGAAATCATTCACCTTGGTGCTAGAACAGTCTTCTGACTACAGATGTCTGGTGATAGGGACACAACAGACAAGGATCCTTCAACTGAAAGTAACAGCATTGTCCACCAATTTTAAAGTGGAAAACAGATCCCAAGGAAGAAAATTCTAGAAGCTGCGAAGCAGGAAACCAAAGCAAAACAGAAACATACATGAATCCCTTGCCTTGCTGAGAAAATAAAAATAGCTACGAAAAAACAAAATAAAAGTGACCTTTGGGTGAAAACCTGAGGGATAAAATTTTCTACATTTTGAGTTTACATTTTAATGTGAAAGAGGCGAGAACAATAAAAGTAGACTGTCTTAAATGTCATGGTTTATTGTCAGCAGTATTCATGTCAAACATAGATCTTGGTTTTAAAGCAAGGAAGAGTAAACAATGTTGATTGCTCATTTGCAGAATACAGAAAAGGCAGTACGCTAACAAGGCTGGACTGCTTTGAACAGTTATTAGTGGCAGTATATTTGGAATTAGTTTTGGAAGGCATGAGTATAAAAAAGATGAGAATCTAATTTTTTTTTTATTCTTCTCAAAGAAAAATGTGTGAAAAAGTCATTAATTTGCTAAAGGTATTAAGAGTCTAATTCGTTCTAATAAGTATGACCCAACCAGGTTGCTAATAGAGCCATTACTAAATTAAATCCTCCCAGTAGCCTTGGAAATAATTTGTCCTGTTTTGTTTTGTTTTGTTTTTGTTTTTTCCCTCATATTGAGTGAAATAACGAGAAGGAGGCAAATAAGCAAAAAGCATAGAACTTTCTCTATTCATACAAGAATACAGTAGTCTCCACAGCCCATGGGGGGTTTTAGTCACCCATGGTCAACTCTGGTCCAGTAGCAGATGCCCTCTTTGTGACATATCATCAGAAGGTCATGACTAGCCTAACACAATGTTGCCATGCCTATGACATTGACCTCATTCCATCTCACCACACAGGCCTATCATCTCCAATCATCACAAGAGTTATTTTGGGAGAGAGACAGACCACATTCACGTGAGTTATATCATAGTATATTGTTATCATCATTCTATTTTATCATTAGTTATTGTTGTTAATCTCTCACTGTGCCTAGTTTATAAATTAAACGTTATCACAGGTATGTATGCATGGGAAAAATGTAGTCTCTACAGAGTTCAGGACTATCTGTTGTTTCAGACATCCACTGCGGGTCTTGGAACACATCCCTCATGGATGAAGGCGGGTCTACTACAGACACTGAAGGATGAAGAAGAGTCATGCATCTGATACGGAGGAGATATAATTATGGGATATGAAGGATATTTTTCACACATGTGGTATTTTGTGTCCTACCCTTGTTGAATGAATGGACCCCGTGCAGCACCCCTCACTGGGTAGCGCCCTCCACGTGATCAGCTGATGGACTGTAGACCTGCCCTGCTCATTCCTGACCTTTTCCTTCTCTCTTAGGAACTGACACAGGAGATAGTCCTTTTGCAACTGACACAGGAGATAGTCCTTTTGAGCCATATACAGGCAAGTTCCATGTAGCATGGGTTTCCATATTGCACGTGAAGTGAAATTACAAAGCATATGTTACAAAAACATATTATAAATCCCTGAATTGATTATTAACTATTTCCCACTCCTTCAGACAATCAGCTATGAATATTGTGATGAAGGAGAGGGTTAGAGAATGAAGATCCTGAAGCCGTTTCAAAGATGGTAGATGTCACTGTAATTGAAGCGCTATATATTCCGCCTCGTGATTTCCTCAGGGAAACATTTTTAAGAGATTTGCTACAAATATTTGTTGCAAAATAGCAACTTCCTAAAATAAATTAAATAAAAAATTCTTCATTCCAAATGCCCCAAATCTAAAAGCTCCCTTTCTCCAATTAATTCTACAAAACTCACCATCCACGTTACTATCATCAAAGAGCCTTTAAAAGCAGTGTTTTCAGGGGCACCTGGCTGGCACAGTCAGTCAGGTATCTGACTCTTGGTTTGGGCTCAGGTCATGATCTCGCAACTTGATGGGGCTTTGCACTGACAGTGTGGAGCCTGCCAGGGATTCTCTCTCTCCCTTCTCTCTCTCTCTCTCTCTGCCCCTACTCCATGCATGCGCGCTCTCTCTCAAAATAAATAAATAAGCTATAACAAAAGAAGTAGTTTTTACAAAGACAGTAGTGAGCCCATGGGACACATCTGTAGTTCTAAGTATACTAAACAAACCTTGTTTAAAACCCATGATGTAGAGTGTTTTGTTAAAGTTTATAAAAGCATCTCCCACAGTGCAAGTGCACACTCTTGGACCTAAAGATGCTGTGTGATAAAGACAGTCCCTGATTCTCCTACAGAGGACCACAGAATATAATGTTTGCTGGCAGATTTTGTTGTGGAGATGTGCGAATGTGTGGGTGTTCATAGGATATATTAATACCACACGTTAATGGTTTCTGGGGAAACCACTCTATGGGAACTCCTATGAAACCCAGCATAGATTTCTATGGGGAACAAAAAGGAGGTATTATGATTCCAACGTTATAAAATTTGATGTCACAGCAGAAACATAGTAATAATATTTGCAAATTAAAAAGGCATGTCTAAACAAATTTACGAGTTACTCCCTGGAGACACTGCTTTCAACATTTTATCATTTTTAACGAGTGTCAACGACACGAATGTGTCATGTATTGCATGTTGACTTTTAAAAAATTTTTTAAATGCTTATTTATTTTGAGAGAGATAGAGACAGAGTGTGAGCTGGGAAGGGACAGAGAGAAAGAGAGAGACACAGAATCTGAAGCAGGCTCCAGGCTCTGAGCTGTCAGCACAGAGCCCGTTGTGGGGCGCGGACCCATGAACCACGAGATCATGACCTGAGCTGAAGTCGGATGCTTAACTGTCAGAGCTCCCCAGGAGCCCAGCACATTGAATTTTTTAAAGCTGCCACTAAAGTCAACATTTTGAGGTATACTTGAGAATTAAAGTAAAAAGAATAAACTAAAACTTACAATGTTAGTTACATGGAAACTCTCATTCATTGGAAAAGTGCATATAAAAACCTACTGATGACTTTAGAAAAATCATTTAAAATAAATTAAACATTTTTTAATGTTTATTTATTATTTTGAGAGAGAGAGAGAGAGAGAGAGAGAGAGACAGAGACAGAGCACCAGCAGGGGAGGGACAGAGAAAGAGGGAGACACAGAATCTGAATCAGGTTCCAGGCTCTGAGCTGTCAGCACAGAGCCTGATGCGGGGCTCAAACCCACACACCATAAGACAATATGTGCCTAAGTCTGGCACTTAAACAACTGAGCCACCCAGGTGCCCCTAAGATATATTTTAAAAATATAGTCAGAATTCATAGAGCTGAGGGGAAACATATTTTTACTCCTCCTAATGTCCAGAACAATTAGTGTTGGCTAACTGCGAATCATAAATTTAATACATAAATATTATACTGGTCACTATCAGATCTAATTCAGATGACATGAAGATAATCAGAACAAAATAACACTTACAGATCACTGGCATCAACTCTTTCGTTTGAAATGGAAGGACTATAAGGAGAAAAGAGTTGGGGACCATTTAAGTCAACATAGGTAGCAGTCTGATTATGCAAAGCTCATTTAAGCTATGTGAATTTTATTTTATTAATATATCAATTATGATATTTTTCTTAGATGATTATAGGAGAAATACACACACACACGGGTAAATATACAACTTCTAGTGACCACGTTTTAGGGAGTCATTGCTTTGGTAATGACAAGACTAATTTATTCACTTGCTTTGAAATACTAATATCTATAAGTGTTGCTTTTGGGAGCTGAGGGTACTTTGTGGGAAAGAGGCTGATATTTAGTTGCAAAACAGATTGTGTAGATTATTTCATTTAATCTTCACAACAACCCTGCTAAATTGTATAGTTGATCCCATTTTAAAATAAAAATAGGGGGCCCATACCTGCAAGATTAGCCTGGCATAATTATAAATAGAACTCTTGTACTGTTAAAGTTCCGAGTTCGGATGAGAGATTATATAGTAAACATAGAAATCAGGAAACTGAGATGCAGACAGATTAATAACTGACATACCATGTTCATCCTTGGTTGATTCTGTATTGGAATCGAGTTATGCATGAATACAAGTCATTCTCTTTTCATTGCTCAGCACTGCATCAGAGTCAGTGAAGTCAGCCGGTGTTTTCAGGAGAGTAATTCAAAGACGAAGAAGTATGGCCAGCCCCAAAAGGAATGTCAAATATTCTAAAATGCTACATTAGAAAACCACCCCTTTAGATTTCTCTGCTCTGAAAGATTTGCTGTTCAAGGCAAATTCTCTTAGAAGAAGTAATACCTCAACTAATGAATTCATACTAAAGTAATAGTGAATGCTCACTGAGAGGGAAACAGAGCAGATTAAGAGAAACAGGAAGTGGTAGAGGCTGGAGAAGGGAATGAGGAAAATAGGGGAATGGAATCTGTCAACATGGACAGAAGTTCAACAATTGGGAACTTCAGCCTATTTTGTAACGTAAGTCTTGATGTTATAATCCAACAGAAGAGCTTCCTAATAAGGTTAAGAACAGGGGCACCTGGGTGGCTCAGTCAGTTGAACATCCTACTCTTGGTTTCAGCACTGGTCATGATTCCAGGGTCATGGGATTGAGCCTCTATGCTCAGCAGAGAACCTGCTTATGATTCTCTCTCTCATTCCCTCTGCCCTTTTCTCCCACTCGCACACTGTCTCTCTCTCTCTCTCTCTCTCTCTGTAAAAAACAAGGAGAAAAGAAAACACTAAGGGAATCTGACAAACACTGGCTACCAGTAGGGGGCAATATGGAACAGGAATGGGCAAGGGATGGGTCAGGGACCTGAGAGGGCAGGAGGGTCCCCGTAGGAGGAATTACAGGCATAAAGAGGGACAATGTCTTCATGAGAGCATTGCGATTGCTCATAGGGTACAGGCTACAGTTTAATCAGGCTGCAGTTTATCTGGTTGTGACAGATGTTTCAATATTTAAAGCAGAATAAGGAAGAGAAGAAAGCGAAGGAAGAGGAAGTATTTCACAACTGTGACTAAGCAACAGGAGAATTGACGGTGCAAGAGAGGGGAGAAAAGTTTGTTTTCCAGGAGAAGCCGAAAAGGTCTCTGAAGAGCAGAGTGAGGCAGGGTTATTGGCTGAGCCAGTCAGGAGTCTGAAAGATGCGTTGCAACACGTGTAAGCCCGGAAGTGTAGATGGAAAAGAGGTCAGAATGATGCTGATCACTAAAGCTCCCTCTTGGCCAACAGGAGGCAGAAAATGATAAAGGCAATGATTTGACCAAACCAAGTCACCAAGGTGCCGCAGCAATTAGTTACTTCAGGGGTGTCTTTTAAGGGAAGGTAAAAACTGGAGTTCTTTTTAAGGCACACGTGTAGACATTCAGAGCTGTGCTTCCGCAGCCTTTCCAGATGTCTGTTATACCCAGATTCCTCCCAGAGGTGATTATCAATTATGTGGCTTAAAAATGCAGTCTGTTCCCCCTGCTGGAAGAAATAAAGGCAACACCTCTTCCAAACCCCACCACCACCACACGGCTCTGCCCTTTGGGTTAATAGAGAAGATGACAGCTTCCTAACACGGAAGGGATTATCCAGGAAGCAAAACTGAAAAAAGTCCCTGAAGTATCAAAGGATCTTTAAGGAAAAGTAAGTGGTGAGAAGGTGAAAAGAAAGAAAAGTATTCAAGGTCCACATCACTCAAGAAACTCCAAGCCTTCAGGACTGGGTTGCTCTGGCTACAGAAACATAAATCAAATGTGGCTTAAATCCTCAAACTCTTAGGTTCTGTCTTTGGGCTAACTCCAGTGCAGCGCTGGTGTGGCTTCATCTGGCGAGATGGAGCATGGAGATCTCTCATCTGTGGCCAGTGGAGGGAGAAAAGGGTCATGTGACAGTGGGCTGTCGTCTGGGGGCAGGAGAAAGAGGGTGATTTCTACAACAGGCGGGTGGACTGCAAAGTCCCAAGTCTGGCTGAAGAAATGACTGGCATCTCTAACCTACCATTCTATCTAACAAGGTTGTTGTGAAGATCAAGGGACATTAGAACACTTTATAATCTGTAAAATACTATATAAATGTGAGGTAGAGTTTACCTTATATGAGACTCTTAAAAATTTACTATTTTTCCTAACCTTTGGAAAGATTAGCTCATCTAATGGCTATTGACTTGGAATGACACAGATTGAGACACCTTCAGTGAATTAAGAAAAGGCAGATAAATCCAGAACACAGAGCACAGGAGGTCAGTGTTTTTCTAGAACAAACAAAACCAAAAATCTTAAAGCAGTAGTAAGCTCCAAAGACATGATAGAATTATATGTGGATTTTCCGTGAAAGGATTCATTTCCCCTTAATTTTGTCATAAGCTGACCCCTGGCATGAGGGTTGCAGCAAATAAATTTATCGTGAGGACTCAAAACCTAAACTCAGTTTTATAAACATGTGCCAATCTGTTATATGAATGTATATTGCATTGTAATCTGATTTTCTATGGATTCAAAAACTCAATCTCTCCAAAATATATGTGAGGAACACATTTAAATAAATGATAAAACATGAAGCAATATTTTCAATTTTGGGGGGGGAGGTTTAGAGAGAGGGGGGAGGGCAGAGGGAAAGATAGAATCCCAGGCAGGCTCCGCCTCGGCTCAGCGCAGAGCCTGAATCAGGGCTCTAACCCAAGACCCTGGGATCAGTTCAGGTCTGGAGCCAAAATCAAGAATCAGACATTCAACCGAGCCACCCAGGCCCCCCTGAGGCAATGTTAATCAGCATAATGCTGAATTTGTTCTTTTCTGCATTTGTATAATTGGTGAGTTATATTATTTTATTCTTCGGTTAGTATATGATCTTCTTGCTTTCATATGTTTATAAGGTGTATGCATCAGTTGATTCTTGCCAAGAGTGACATAAAAAATATATCTTCAGCAATATATACATAATATATAAAATATATATTTATATATAAATGTATATGAGTAAAAAAGATATACATAAATATAAATAAATATATAAAGATATACATATATATAAATTCTCTGCTGCCTTTACCTATCTTTAAGACATGTAACATTTTGCTGCATAACAAAAAATCTATTTTTAAAGTCAGTATGAACTATTAGCCATTTATACCTTAGTAATATGAATTTTAGCCAACATGGCTCCTCTCTCAAGAACGTTCACATATGAACTTTATAAAGGAATAGAAAGTTCTGTTTAATGTGAAAGTAATCACGTGTAGATATATTTTTTTGTTTCTTTTTGTTTTTCTCTCTTTGTTTTTTCTTATAGAAGAAATGACCCTCCTGTCTGATGTTTGCTACTCACACATTGGTTATCAACTAGGGTTAAGGCCCGTGGGTGTCTTATATATACATTCAGAGATAGAGCAGTGCATGAGGAGTGGAGATACAATCAGTTGTGTGATGGTTCTCCACAGGTAGACAGTGTGGGATGGAGTAGGGGGAGGGGACCATGTTATACACACCTTTACAGTTTGCCACTGATAAAAAAAAAAAGGGGTCTTAGTCACTTACCAAAAGTGTATTGTATCAACAGCCAGAGATAAGCTGCCAGTCAAACAACAAGGAGGGCAGAAATTTTTTTATAGTCTTTTGCTTTTAAAATAACTTTCTTTTTGGAAGTACACTGTATCTATAAATCTATCTACATAAATACAGAGGGTATTGATATTGACATTCTACAAACTAGAGAAACCTATTATAAAGAAAGTAAAAGCATTCTTCAAATCCCACCCTCCAGGTTAAAAAATAAAGTTAACATATTAGAAGTTTCATTTCAGATACCACACTCTCCATATATGAGTAGGTGAATAGATAGGCATCTCTAAATAACTCAAAGTAGCATCCTTCACTATTTTAAAACAAATAAAAAGGCTTGAATATAACTACTTGAATGAGAACCAAAACACCAAGAGACTATTGATGTTTCTTGGTAGGAGACATAGATTCCTTAAAAAATCCAAGACAAAAAAGTTTGCATTTTTAAAAATTTGCATTTAAGGTTACAATATCTCATGGCCTCCTGTTCTGGAAGGTTAGGGAGAAAAGGCTATGTCTGTTTTGTTCCCATAATTTGGTACTTTACATTCTTGTAAAATTTATATATGTATATTAATTCTATAAAATGTATACTTTGCTCTACAACCTTAGTTGCTAAATTGTTTACTTACAGTCAATCTTTAAATAGATTCACTGCTCAGCACCAGGCATTTGACCCTGGTTTCTTGATTTTTTTTATTTTATGCATCTCATTCTTATTTCCTATCGTTTGCATTTCCAAAGAAGTCATATGTTTGCGATAACCTGACTTGCCCAGATTCTCTGGGCATAAAATTCTTCAGTCCGATTCTCCCACAACACTTTCTAAGGAAATATTTTGTGACTTCTTCTCACTCAAGTTGATCTCTCAATGTCAGGATACTTCCTTTAGAAAATACTGGAGCCTCTTGACATCTGGGAATGTATGTGTTATGTCTTTTCTCTAATAGATTTTGCTCCAGATTTACTAGTCTGCATCATAATTATTATTTGGGTATGGCCAGTTTCTTGTTTCATGATTTTATATATATAAAATATATATATACATATATATGTGTATATATACATATATTGCTTATTTCTAGTGACTTAGGGAAAAGGAGTGAATTAAAATTTTCATTACTATGACATCTTTCAGCAAAGTTTTTGATAACTTATAGTCGCTTACTAATTCTCATTGGTTGACAAAAATCAGCTGACAAAAATCTTATTATAAAAGGAGCAGGTACAGAAATGTAGAGAATAGATTGGTAGTTCCCAGGGGCAGATGGTGGGGGCTTGGTGGGGGGGGGGCGGTGAATGAAATGGGCAAAGAAGGTCAAAAGGTATCAATTTCCAGTCATAAAATAAATAAGTCATGTTAACTACAGCTAACAATACTGTTCAACATATTTGAAGTTGCCAAGAGTAGATCTCAAGAATCGTCATCACAAGAAACAAAAGTAACTATACATGGTCAGAGATGTTAACTAGACTTGATGCAGTGTTCAATTTGCAATATTTATATATGTAATCATTAGACTGTACACCTGAAACTAAAACGTTAGGTGTTAATTATACCACAATTTGAAAAGAAAAAAAAGCCAATAACCTGATAACTGCAAACAAGATCAGCTAATTAATACCACTTTAAACCAAAACAGTATGTATTTTAAAATTTGTATTCTTCCCCTTTTGCTGATGTATCTCTGTCTTTCACCAAGTCTCTCTACTAATCAAGGTCTCTTCATACACCTGTGAATTTCTGGATCTACTAGTCTATCTTTTTTCTTACCTTTTCTTATTCTCCTGTTTGGTCTTCCTGAGTCTCTCTGATAGCTCTTTCTCTCTTTTCTGATGTCATTTTTTCTTCCTTCCCCTTCTTTTTTACTTCTCATTTTGGGTTTTCCCCTGTTCTCTTTTTTTTCACCTTGGCTTCTTTCTGTTATTCTTTTTCCTCCCTATATCCTTCCCTCTCTCCCTGGCTTTCTTCCTTCTATATTTACTTACTTTTTAAAAAATTGAATTGGCTATGAAATGAGTTTAGTATTTCCTGTTTTATTGAATAAAAATTATGGTCCTTGTGGGTTGATTCATATTTATCCAAGAAAAGTTCTTCTTTCCTTTCTAGGTTGTCACTGATTGTTATTTATATTAATGTTCCTTTGAAACAACAGTTTTAAGTTGTTCTTCTTAATCATCTTTTATTCTCTATGGATTGCTGTCTACTTCGAAATTACCATTTACTAATTACTAGTATTACTTTAAAATCCAAAACTCAGGGCCCCTGGGTGGCTCAGTCGGTTAAGCAACCGACTTCAGCTCAGGTCACGATCTCATGGTTCATGAGTTTGAGCCCTGCGTCAGGCTCTGTGTTGACAGCTAGCTCAGAGCCTGAAGCCTGTCTTCAGATTCTGTGTCTCCCTCTCTCTCTGACCCTCTCCTGCTCATGCTGTCTCTCTCTGACTCTCAAAAATAAATAAAAAACATTTTAAAAAATTAAAAAAAAATAAAATCCAAAACTCAAATTTTAGTTGCAATTGTATAACTTTTTCATTGGCTTTAATAACAAAATTAAATTCTGGGTTCTAGGGGCAGAAATTACCAAAAGTAGTTTTTTATGCTATATTTTCAATATACTATTTATATATTACTAAAAATTAAAAAAACAAAGTAGTGAATATGGTATTCTTTGATTCATTGTATACATATTTGAAGTCAATTCATTTTATTTTATTTTTTTAATGTCTATTTTTGAGACAGAGAGAGAGCAGGAACAGGGGAGAGGTAGGGAGAGAGGGAAAGAGGATCCCCAGTAGGCTCTGGGCTGACAGTACAGAGCCTGATGCGGGGCTCAAACTCACAAGTTATGAGATCATGACCTGAACTGAAGTCAGACATTTAACTGACTGAGTCCCCCAGGTGCCTGGAAATCAGTTCATTTTAACTTCTCTAAATGATTTTCCAATTAACAAGACCTTCCTAACTCAGAATTTGTACATCATTTGGAATCCGATATCATGTACAACTCTAAAAGTTCTTCCTCTTTAAAGTACCATCTTTTAACTTCCAGCCCCAATTTTCCTCTGTCACTCCTTGAAAGTGACTACAAAAAAGGTTTACAGTTTCCATTAGTTAGTGGAAGTGGAAAGAATGATATAACTGCTAATAGCTGTTGCACAAGAAAATATATTTCAGAAACGCAGTTTTAAATATAACGTGTTCTTCTGTAACACATGTATTGATGAAAGAAATAGGATGCGCCTTACCCCCTCGCTTGTTGATCTTGGCATAGCCCGGAGAATAGCTCGCAGACATGGAGGACGAGCTGCTGAACGCCACATGGGGGAGTCCAGACACAAGGGGTTCATCACATTTTTCTGGAAAGAAAAGAAAAGAAGAGAGAGATTAAATATCTTTAAATAACAACGGGTATGTTTTAGGTAAAACAGTTGTTGAATACAATATAAATGTAAAAATCCATGCTACAACATTTAGCAAGCGATCAGAATTTAGATAATTAGACCGTGATAATTTGAGCACCTGATTGTTAAGAGCTGTAACCAAGACAAAATGCTTCATGCGGAAGGGCCCCAGTGCAGACCTGCTGTGTAAGAATCATGAGGAAAGGTGCGGGTGCTTCCGTAACAAGCTTGGGGAAGGCTGGGATTTCCTCTGGAAATCTTTAGGGATTTATTCATTATCAGGATAGAGGATTAGAAACGTTCATTAAAAAGGCAGAGATTGAACTAGGGAAGACCGGGAGAAATCCCACCAAGGCAGAGAAATAGATGTCCCCCTGAAAAGTGCCACCATCTGAAAATAACCCGCTCCCATCACACTGCTCCAGTTAGCTGCGTTGGAACCAGGTGATCCCTCACTTCCTGTCTTCACTTTGCTTTAATGGGCCATTAAACTTTTGTTTTTTCTCCTTCCCCACTACTGCTTACTTTCTGATTCCTTTGATGGATCTCCATTATTTTCCTCATGTCTAAATGTTACAGTGCCCAGGACTCAACTCTTGAATCTCCTCTCATTCTTTGTCTGCTCTCCAAGAAACTGCATCTGGGACTGCGGGTTCTCATTCTGGAATATCCCAGATCCTACCTTGTCATGTCACCTGGTCCAAGCACCCACCAGCCATCACTGTTGTGAAGGACTGGATGGATAGCCTTCCTGTCTCCTCCCTTGCTTTTCTATGGTTCTGCACACAGTAGACCTAGGGACACTTATACACATAAGTGGACAAGTGGCTGCTATGCTCAAGATATCCCGACTCCTGCTCTTGATCGCTCAGAATAAAGTTTGAAGTCCCCAGTGGCCCACGGCAGCCACCAGACTGGTCACATCTCTCCAGCTTCCTTGTCCATGGCTGTCCACCACCAGAGCCCCTTCCTCTTACTGCAACATCGGACCAGCCCCTGCTGTGGCCTTTGCAATCACTCTTCCAGCTACCATGAGGCTCCTCCCTCTGGTGTCTCCTCACTATGTCGCCTCACACTGTTGCAGACAGACTTCTGTAGTCTACCCAGCTAATGAGCATGATGCTACCCATCACTCTCCTTACCCACTTCTTGCTTTCTTTTCCTTCATAGCTCACAGAGCCACCACACGTGTATGTTTTTACTCATTTAGTTGTTGGGTTTCCTTTCTTTCCCACTAGACTGGAAGCTGTATGGGAATCAAGTTTTTGGCAGTTTGCCTAATGCTCCCTCTCCAGTCATGTGAACCATACCTGGCACTTGGTACCTGACACTCTGAGAACATTTGTAGGATGAATGAGCGAATGAATGAATGATAAAAAGAGCCAACTAAACCTGACAACCGCAGAGTCCCAAAACACACTGCTGACTTACAAAATGGCGCACTAGATAATTGTTAAGAGAGGTGGTCTTAAATCCCCCACAAACGTTTACACATGCCCAGTACTCCGTTTAATAAGACAGTTACACTACATATTCTAGAATGCTTTCTACCTCAGATATTCATAAACAGGAGAAAACGTAAGCAACAGAAGGAATGAACTAGTTTTCTTGAAAAGTCACTCAAGTGGAGGGAAGTCCCAGTGATGCTGGGGAAATGAATTATTATTCATTATCTCACCACTCAAGTGTGTACAAATCCGAAGTTTAAAATGAACATCTCCATCCTCATAAAATATAGTTAGATTTCTTATTTTTCTTTGTTATACTTAAGTGCCCCTGGGAAATATGGCTTATGCATGTGAAGATATTCCCCAGGAAGCTAAATGTAAAACAGTGAAAAAATGAAAATGAACATCAGATGTATTTTATTTGTATTTAGAGAGAGAGAGTATGTACCTGTGCACATGCGTTAGTGGGGGAGAGGGAGAGAGGGAGAGAGAGAGGGAGAGAGAGAGAGAGAGAGAGAGAGAGAGAGAGAGAGAGAGAGAGAGAGAGAATGTTAAACAGGATCCACGCTCCGCACAGAGCCCTGCACGGAGCTGGATCTCACATCTGACTCTGGGATTTTGACCTGAACCAAAATCAAGAGTCGGACACTCAATCAACTGAGCCACCCAGGCGCCCCGTAAAATGTATTTAAGGTCTCAGTCCACAAAGTAAGAATCTACCGTGAAGGATCTTGTATTAATTAAAAAATTTGCTAGGTCAGTTGCCAGGGAGCACCGATATAAAACCTTGACTTCTTATCTGCTGACTCTTTTGAGTCTAACTCTTTATAATCTTTGGATGAAAGCTCTGCATTTAGCTGGAGTAATCATTACTCCTAACTTTTCCGTTCTATCAGGTATGTGCTAGCATTTATTCATGTCTGTCTGGTTCATCCAGAACTGTACCCAGCACCTATGCTGCGGCAGGCATAGCAAACGCAGCAGTAGATGATACTGACAACCTGCCTGTCAGAGAATCTATGTTTTAGTGGAAACCAAAAACTAACACAAACAAAACAAAGGTAAAAGCAAAAAAAGGTTCGTTTATAGTAGGAGATGGTGATGAATACTATGGACACATTAAATACGGAAGAAGGGACAGGTGGTTGATGGGTAGGGAAGAGGTTGAGAGTGGCTGTTTTTTGCTGCTTTGTCGAGTAAAGTCTCTTTGATTAGGTGACACCTGAGTCGTAATCTGAAGACCATGAGGTGAGCTCTGTTAGAAATCAATAAGATCACACCGGGAGAAACATGTTCCGCTCTAAACCTGCTCCATAGGGCTAGCTTTAACCCAATAATGGGTGACGCATTTTCCAAAAGTGAACATTCAATGCATAGATAGAGTTACGTTGAAAGTAATTAAAATGAAGTTAATGAATGATTGATTAAATGATCCATTAGCTAGTTTAAAGTTAGAATTTAAATACAGCATTTATAAAACCTGAACAGAGTATATCCTTATTACACTTAAACATTGTTTACTCCCACCACAAATTGATCATCTTCATAGAATTGAAATTTTTTCACTAATTAAAAAAAAAAAAAAAACATGGGGTGCCTCAGAGCCTGGAGCCTGCTTTGGATTCTGGGTCTCCCTCTCTCTCTCTGCCCCTCCCCTGCTCACTCTCAGTCTCTTTTCTCTCAAAAATAAACATTAACCAAAAAACAATGGTTTAATTAAAAAATCATACAAATCAGAATAACAGAATTAGAATAAAATTAGGATCAGGTGAGATAAGAGGAGATAAGAGATTATTTGTGTTTGTTTTTAAGGTAGGTGCAAAATTATCAGAATTTAAACATTAGCTATCTCACATCCTTCTAACTTGAGATATAATCTATCACCATACATTTAAGTAAAAATTGGGGTGCCTAGGTGGCTCAGTCAGTTAAGCGTCTGACTTCGGCTCAGGTCATGATCTTGTAGTCCATGAGTCTGAGCCCCGTGTATGACTCTGGGCCTTTAGCTTCAGAGTCTGTGTCTCCTTCTCTCTCTCTGTCCTTTCCCTGCAAATACTCTGTCTCTCAAAAATAAACAAACATTAAATTTTTTTAATTGCTATATGTTCTATATGTTCTCCTGGAAGACTTTATGAACAAATATTTATTGAGATCTTACTCTATACCTTGTACTGTTCCAGCCACTTTGGGCAATAAAAAAATACAGCCCATTTCCCCATGAGTCCAATAATATATGGACCAACATAAAGTAACTCAACAGGAAACAAGAGGATAATATCACTTTGTAATTCAGTGCTGAATAAAATATAATCAAGTACTGAAAATAACAAATTTAAGATGCAGGACTGTTGTTTAGTGAGTTGCTTGTTACTACTTGCTCCATTAGAAATATGTGACCTTAAGTATGTCCTTGACCCTTTCTACAGATGACTCACTCATAACACGAGCACATTAGCTAAGCCTCTTTCAAACTCTAAAACTTCAAGTACAGGAGTCCACAAACTATGTCCTACAGGTCAAATGTGGCCCTTGGCTCCCTTTTGTAAATAAAGTTTTATTGGAGCACAGCCAAGCACTCTTCTTTATGTATTATCTATGGCTGTTTTCAAATCCACAGAAGAATGTCACAAACAGAGACCATATAACCTTGTAAGCTAAAACATTAACAACCTGACCTTTAACAGAAAAAAAAAAATTCCAACCTCTGGTCTAGTATAACAAATATTCTAGGTATCCACAAAGAAGAATGATTAATCATCATTTGTAGCACCAGGTAACATGTGAGTAATGACTATAACCTTAAAAATGAGGGAATGTAGATAGGTGGAAAGAGGTTTAAGAATATTCTAGAAAGAGGGAACAGCTCAAGCAAAATCATGGAGGCCACACGGGCATCAAATTTCCCAGGACGGTTGTTGCAGCACGCTGTGCCTGTACCTAGTGTATGCTGATTATTATGATGAACTATCCGTTTTTATTTCCAACTGTAATAATGGTTATTACACATTACTTATTCCAAAGAGCTTGCGTGTTGTGTTAGAACATGTGTCTTAATATTCTGCAGACATTAAATATTAGTAAATCAGGCAAATCCCTAGAGGAACGTAGAATTTTTATAGGGGAGGAGGAGGAGGAGAGAGGGGTGTTGCTAACATTTGAAATAATTTAGTATTATATTTTCCCATATTGGGATGTCTTCCAAAACTACGGCCACACAACTATGGCAAATATTTGGTCTCCAGTGTACTCCTTTTCCAGAGAAGCTTGGATGAAAACTAAAGAAGCAGATGGGCCTTGAGTTTTATTTTCACACAATTTCAGTCAATCAGGAAGTCAGACTAACTGCAGGAATGCTGTACTAATTCAAGCTGGAACAAACGAGATTGTTGGCAAATAAAGACGAAATGGCTTTTGCCCCTCACCTCAGAGAACCTGGCTAAGAAGAATGGATTTGTGTTGGCAAAAGGCTACGGGCGGGAGTTTGCAAGGTCAAGGAACTTGAGAATGCACGTAATCGACACTAAAGATGGCATTCAAATATATCTCTGATTAAAAGTAATATCAGAGAAAAAATAAAAATAATATCGAGGAATTTTCACAAACACAGAGTCTTTTAAAATTATAGCACTTAGGGGCACCTGGTGGCTCAGTCGGTTAAGCATCTGACTTCAGCTCACATCATGATCTCACAGATTGTGGGTTCAAGCCCTGTGTTGGGCTCTGTGCTGACAGCTCAGAGCTTGGAGTCTGCTTCGGATTCTGTATCTCCCTCTCACTCTCTGCCCCTACCCCGATCATGCTCTGTCTCTCTGTCTCACAAAAATAAATAAAATGTTAAAAAAAATAAACATAAAATAAAATTATAGCACTTATGATACATGTCTTATATCACACATTTGGAAACAGAAGCCTGAGGCACAGAAAACAAGAACTACAGAAGATTCCAGAACTAGTGTTCTCAGAACAGAAGAAACACTAGCAACATCCTCATTCATACTCCACTAAAAAACAAAAACAAAAACAAAACAAAAAAACAAAAAAATGATGGTGAAAGGCACATTCTCAGAGCATCACATCCCTTGACAGTGTCTTTATTTCTAGTGCTTTCAACTTCTAACTTTTGGAGCTGGAGCTCCATTACCTCTACCAGAACATTTACCCTGCCTCAGGTTTTATGGCCCCTCCTCTCCATAGTCAGGACAAATTTAAGAGGCCAGACCTCCCTCTGCCCTCCTTTCTTTCCAATCAATAGGCTCCTGCCTTGCTCCTTATGGCCCAAACTGTCTTGAATTACAAGCTGCATCACTGAGTTTTTAATCTCTCTGGCAGTGCCAGCAGAATCTCAGTTTCTTCCAGAGATGCTCTGTCTCCCCACAACATTCATGTCAGGGTCCTGTGTCACATCTCAGTGTTCCCTTATGCTCTGTTCACCCACCTGCCTGACTGTACTGTTGCCAATTATTTTTAATCACCAGCCTCAGTAGGCAATTACCTGTGAATCCACTTCATATTTATCGTATCAAACCTACCACTTACTACATCATCCCCTGATCCCAACACGCTGTTGGTTACAGTGCTTCAAAGGCATTGGGGGACACCCCCTGAACAAATAAAGCATTATCCCTTGTCTAGTCTCACGGATGGTTTCAGGATTTGAATGAAAAGGAGACTGAAGTCTCCACGGGTACTTCTTGGCCATCACTAAGGTCAGTCTATCCCCTTAAGGTCTTCATAAACTCTGCGTAGCCTCACTTTGCCTACTCTGACCACTGGAAGACTTGTATGGGATCTAGCACATCTGTATGTCAAAGGCTTTATCCCCAGGACTATAATTCTTTTTCATCTCCTTTTCAATAAAGAAAGAGAGAAAGAGGAAAAGAGAAAAGAAGGAAGAGTGGGAGGGAGGAAAGGCACACAGCACGAACAATAACCTCAACAGTGTTTCTTTACAGCTGTGGCAGCCAGCACTATTTTTATTTCCCATAAATTTGGGCAGCTGATTACAGAAGTACTTTGTTTTGATGCACTTAGAAACGTGGTGCTTTGTTTTTCATCATTAGGCATTACTTGAACAGGCACCATGCTTTTCACCTCAGAATTTTGCTAACTTTAGCACTCTGTTAAAAAGCAAAAACAAACTTAGATCATTCCATATGTCATCTGTGGAAATCTCAGACCCCAATTACTTCTCTTTATAGAAACGGTGTCATCATATCTGGAGACTAAATTTTGTTTAACAATTTATACTATGTAATATTCAAATGCTGCATTACTTCTTCATATAAGGATAATATGGGAAATAGAAATACAGTATTCTCTTTCAGTATTTTTTCATGAATTTTGTTTACTTAATTGAGGTCCACTGTTTTTTAACTTAACATTGTCTAATAAATATTTTCTTGGGATAGATATTTAATGTGTTCCTGTCACATAAACACTCAATAAATGATTATTGTTGCTATTCATTTATTTACTGGTTTTGGTATAATGGTCTCTACAGTACATCACTCATGGCGGTCCAAATTGCTTTCAGAGATATTATTAAGTCGAAGTTTCCCCAAAAGCACAGAAGAGAGAATATCCTTCGCACAGACAAAAGATCCAGATTTTATTTCTAGCAGTGAATCTGAACAACTTAATTTAATTTTGTCTTACCCACAATCTCCTCAGTTTTTCCTTTATTTCCAGTTTTCTCCAAGTTTTGAATCAGTTGTTCTATGATTTTCAAATCATAGCAAGAGAAAATATGTGGTTAAAAAAATCAGTGTCATAGGAGTACGTGGGAAAAATATTTGCTTTTCCTTTGGGCGAAACACCAATGACTCTAACTCATCTCTTATTTAATATATTTTCACTTAAATCATATTTTCTTCCTTTTTTTTTTTTCCTTACAGTTCATGCACTGCTTTGTGTATGTATTTCTCTGGCTTCCCAGGTCTACACTTTGACACTGGAAATAAGATCCATTATTTTCCTAATCCTATAAAATTCCACACAATACAGAGTAAGAAAGGACTCTCACAATCCATAATCAGTGTTACTAGTCTTCACAGATACACTTGCACACACACCGCATTTAATATCACAGACATGTATATAGAAACAAGAACATTTAAAATCTGGTCTAGAGCACACTTTTTTACTCAATAATCTATTCCAGGAATTCCCATACAAATATTGTCTCGTTACATATTTCATTTTCTAAACAAATGATCATTTATTTAGGACCTACATAGCAGAATTAAGTTGTTTTGCAAGAAAAAGGGGGTGAGAATGCATGAGGGTTAGATCACTGGTAAAATACTCGATATAACTGAGAACCGGTTTTCCATACAATCTATACAAGAATTGATTTGGTTTGTTTGCTTCAGATAAAATCTATGTTCCATTAAGTTTATTCCTGGGCTATGCAGATATCCATACTGAAATGGTCAGATTTTTCTCATCATCTCTCAGTTTGATCCCAGGAATTTCTTAGTGTAATGCCTCAGTAGTTACTGGGAACGTATTTCCTGCTTCAACCTTTATCTCCATAAAATCTATTTTCTTCATAGTTGCCAGATGGATCTTTTAAAAATGGGGATCAGATTATGCCTTATCCTGACAACTCCCCAGTGGTTTTCCCTCACATTTAGTATGAAATCAGAACTCTAGGAAGTCTTTGATGGCCTGGCCCTCAAGCGTCTCCGGTGTTACTTTATTTTGCTTTTTTCTTCTCGGTCAGGAAGCTAGTTAAGCTTCACTCTTTTTTCCTCCCTTCTGGACACACCCAGCACACTCCAGTTCAAGGTTCTTTCTAGCCTTTCTGCCCCCTGGCTAAAATTCTCAGCACATCTAAAGAAGGCTGGCTCCACTTCATTCCGCCCTAGCTTCAAACAACACCTCTTTTTCTGTCCAGTTAGTTCATCTAAATTAACCAATTCAAATTCTACCCTCATACCTTCCAGATACTATTTGCTATTTGATCACACTATTTTATTGTGTTCACAGCAACAATCACAATCTAAAATTATGATCATTAATTTTTTAAAAAATTTTGCTTATTACTTTTCTTGTTTACTAGGACTGTAAATACTGTGCGAATAGGACATGTGTCTATCTCGTTGAGGCTCTGTTCCCTACATAGAATATTTAAGGGCCTAAAAACCTGGCAGGCGACACATAAAGACTTGTTGGACACATAACGACATACTGACAATGATAAGAAATAAACACCTCCAAAAGTGAAGAAAAAATATTTCCTGGTTTTGGCCACTGACAGGTATTCACTTTATCTAGCTAATAGACATTTTTGCATTTTTCCATTTTAAAAAATTGCGGAGAGTTAGCCTCGCACCATGTGATGTTATGCACAGACTTTCCTCACCGTATCCTGCGTAAGAAAAGATCCTCACTCTGATCTTTATCAACTTAAAATGACTTGAAGTTTTGGAACCCTTGAGTTATACACAGGGTTTGTCTACATCATCAGTATATACCTACAGAACTTTTCAATCATCTTGGTTCCACCAAATGGATTTTGTGACGTTTGAAGCTATTGACTTTTCTGGGTTGGCTCTTTTACAACTATTTTTTACTTTATTTTCAGAAGAATATAAGACTTTTGGTATTTCTAGTATAACACTCTAATCCTATATCATTAAAAATCTACTGTGATGAGTATTTATTTATATTTTGATCTCCTTTCTATATGCTGGTCTCTTCTGAAAAGAAGGGGACTTCTTTACATTCTCCATGTGTTGAATACAGAGCACAGAGCGGGCATTCTTCATAAACTTTGCAAAATATTGAACACAATCAGCAGCATAGCTTCTGACATGAATAAATCTAATGCTTTTATCTTAAAAAGTCGTATCAACTTTCTTTCCTTTTCCTTTTTATAGGTCCAATAGCTGTGCACAAAAAAATTTTTTTTTTCAAATAGTATAGCTAGAACATCAGTCACGTTTGCAAAAATCATGGTTGTAAATCAAATTGGAAATTGTCCGGTCTGCATGTACCAAGGGCGAATTACTTTGAGACTTGTAGTTCAAATTTTGCTGGACATTTAACAGCTGCAGCATATTTCTGACAGATGGTGTAACAGATGAATCAGTTTCAAATTATCTACTGAACTGTTATACACTAGAAAAAAATAGATTTGTGAGGCTTTTTAAAAAATAAGTTAAAGTTTTTTGTCTCCTCTAAATTGATCTTCTAATTTTACAGAACGAAATCCTATCACACAAAATAATAAAAAATCAATTTTTACCCTTCATGTAGTCTAAAAAAGTTTTTGAAAATTTAATTCACATTACTTCATGCAAAGTAAAGGAAATGGCATTTAAAAATAGAATCAACTATTTGCCTTAGAACCGGGCAGAAATTTCATCTCTTAAACAATGATGATACTGGCCTTTCTTAACTCAACTACAGTCTCATAACAAGGCAGGGCTACCTTACACTTTTAATAAACCAACAACTTGAACAGTGTCAAGGTCAATTGCAACATGACTAAATGAACTTGAACACTCTTACACCTCTCATTGACAATCTTCCTATGGATGAGGCTCTCCTGGATTGCGATTTGTTGGTTCACTGGCAAATGTCTCATTTTTTGACTCCCTAGTTTCATTAACTGGTTAATTCAAAAACAGTGTTTAACGATAAGATGCAATGTACTTATTGACAACCAAGTCTATCTCCTAGACTAATTAACCACTTTTACTTTTAAATAATTGACTACAGTCCGATAGATAAATATCCTCCAATGGTCCTGGCTCAAGTCACTTCAGATTAGATCATGCACAGAATTGGTACAAAGTAGAGTGGAGCGCTAGAGAGTCAGTAAAGTGAAGCTGTAGAAGAATGTTTTTTAATTGGCAATATTTACAGTATAGTAAGTTAAAGTAGGCTATGAATGGTATTTATGACATATACTAATTTTATGAAGTCTATATTTATAGATTAATAGATGGCTAAAAGAATACATAAGCCAAAATGTTAACCATGATGTCACATGGGTTATTAAATCATTGTAATTTTTATTTTCCTCTGTTTCTCACATTTTTGAAATGTTCTTCAATTAGCATATGTTGATTTTATAAGAAGATACAAGAAATAGATAGGATTAAGGATAAATGCCCAGTGATAATGAGTGCCCAACATATGCTTCATTTGTTCAGCCAAAATTTATTTATTTATTTATTTATTTATTTATTTATTTAGGGAGGTACAGAGAGAGAGAGAAAGAGAGAGAGAGGGAGAGAGAGAATTCCCTGCAGCTCCAAGCTGTCAGTGCCGAGCCGGATGCGGGGCTCTAACTCATGCACCATGAGATCATGACCTGAGCCAAATCAAGGGTTGTCCATTTAACGATTAAGCCACCCAGGTGTCCCAACAATTATTTATTGAGTACCCACAGTGAGGACATAACAGTGAACAACACAGAGTTTTATATTATAATAAATAACAAATGTAAAAATTCATGGAATGTAAGTGAGTAATAGTTATGATTGGGGAAACAGAGCAGGGAAGGAAGATGAGGAAACCTGTCGGGTGCTGGGAGGGTGGGTGAATGCCTGTTAAATTAGGGCTCTGGGAAGGCCTCGTTAATGAGCTCACTTTGAGCTCTTCATGGAGAAGAGGGAACAGGCACACAGAATTATCTGATATCTGTGGAATGCTAGTTTCAGACCAAGAAAAGGAACTTCCTCACTTCCCCAGGGAAAAAGCCCAAAACAGGAGCAGGATGGGCATGGCCTCAGGGAGCTCAGGTGGTTGGGGCTGAAGGAGCATGGGGCAAATAAGAAGAAAAAGGTCAGAAAGACCACAGGGAGTGGGGGGGGGAGGTGTTGAGTCTACAGGGCTTTATAGGGGATTGCAGGATATTGGGCTTCATCAACATTCAAAGATTGGAAGCCCTTGGCAGCAGAAAATGCAATATTTTACCAAATTTATTATAAAGAAAATGAAACTTTAATGTAAATAGTATTTTTATCTTTTTTATTATTTTTGAAAAATGTTTATTAATGTAAATAGTATTTTTCTCTTTTTTATTATTTTTTTGAAAATGTTTACTTATTCCTGAGAGATAAAGGGAGAGACAAGAGGATACAGAGAAGGAGAGAGGGAGAGAGAGCAGGGAAGGATCAGAGAGAGAGGGAGACAGAGAATCCGAAGCAGGTTCCAGGCTCTGAGCTGTCAGCACAGAGCCCGACATAGGGCTCAAAAAGATGAACTTGTGAACTCGTGATCATGAGCTGAGCCAAAGTGAGATGCTTAACCAACTATGCCACCGAGGCACCCCTCTCTTTTTTTTCTTTTTAAGATACTATTTTTTACAGCATTTTTAGATTTCTAGTGAAACTGAGAGGAAGGTCATGAGATCTGCCATAGACCCCAAACTCTCACACAGGCATAGGTACCTCAGCAGAGTGTCACATTTTTGAACAACAGTGAGCCCATATGAAGACGTCATATTCACCCAGAATCCATAGTTCACTTTAGGATTTGCTCCTAGTGTTGTGCATTCTACGCATTTGGAGAACTGTCTCATGACATGTATCCATCATTATAGTATCTTATGAGGTATATTCACTGCCCTAAAAGTCATTTATGCCCTGCCTATTCATGTCCCCACCCTCACCACCCTGATCAACATAGATCTTACTGTCTCCACTCATATATTTTTACTGCTGAACAGTATTTCCATTGTCTGGAGGTACCACAGTTTCTGTATCCAAGTGCCTACTGAAGGAAATCTTGATGGCTCTAAAGCTCTGGAAATATGAATTAAGCTGCTCTGAACATCCACAGGCAGGTTTTCTTAAGGGCAAAGGGCAGTTTGAAGTTTTAGCATTAAAACAAAATGTGGGAGGATAAGAAAAGAATTATTACATAGAAAATGGAATAGAAGACCATGCCAGGCAATAGAATCAGTACCACAGAAAGGCCAAGGACGGGAATGTATGGCGGCTTCAAGAGGGAATGTGATAGAATCTTAACTAAATGCAACAAAAGAAAACCAATAAGCAAACAAAAGAAAAGCCAACTTGTGGTCGCCTAATGTACTCTTCTTCCAATTTTTTCTTGGATAATTTACCATGTCTTCAATCAAATGTCAAAAGAAACCTTCCCTGACTCTACCATCCACTTCTGTTCTTCACTTCTGTGCACCCAGCACATTGACAGCGATTGGTCCCCATAACGAAAGACGGGTGGATGGCACAGAGGGAAGCCATCACTGAATTTACAGAGGGGTTGATCTGAATAGGGAGGCTGAGGCCAAATTGTGTAAAACTACCTCATTCAGTTATTTCTATTTTGCTTGTTATCAATTACTCTACCAACAAGTTTTACTGGATGCCTATTACAAGATATCTTATATCCCAAACATTACAGGCTACCGAATGCCAGCCATGCTATAACTGTGGATCATACCTGTAGGCCTTGAGAAACCATGGAAATGGTTTGCTTCATAGGATAGCGATATGTGTATCTATATTTTAGAGAGAAAAAGAAAACTTTGGCAGCTGGACGATGTCGTTTGGAGGTGTCTTCTGGAAACCACAGGAGTATCACAGTGGTGTGAAGTAGAAGTTGTGAGAAGGTGAACAAAGCAAGTGGCACGGGTCTCCAAGAGGAAAATGACGCAGAAGATATTTTGAAAGGTGACCACATTTGTTTTCCAAAAGGATGTGTGAGATAATAGACAAAAGAGAGGCAAAAGTTACTGAGATTTCTTATGTGGGTGACAGTGGAGTGTGAAGTCATTTGTTGAGTAGACTAGAAAACGTGGCGTTGGACTCATTGGCTCTAATCATTTTTTTTTAAACAAGATGTTTGACTCATTTAAAAGCATATGCCAAGATTAATATCTTCACACTCAATCGATTTCACACTTTTAACTAAAATTACCAGTCACAGGTTCTGTAAGTAATTTGTTGAAATAATACAGTTGCTTTACTAGGACACAGAAAGTAGAAAATGTAGCACCTGTAAAATTTCCCACGACGTTTAAGATTCTCCACGGCCTTCTTTAAAACAAAACTATCCGGTACTTCATTTTGCATCTATATATTAAAGTGGGAAACTCTGTCTCTTTCACTGTCATACTTTGGTACCAATTAAGAATACTTTAGTACATACAGCTCCATTAAATAATGTTCTGTTAACTGGGAATCTTTTATTTTATTTTATATATATATGTATATATATATATATTTTTTTTTTTGAGAGAGAGAAAGAAAGTGTAAGTGGGGGAAGGGCACAGAGGGGGGAGAGAGAGAATCTTCAGCAAGCTCCAAACTGTAAGCACAGAGCAGGGTGCGGGGCTCAAACTCTAGAACCCTGAGATCATGACCTGAACAGAAGTCAGATGCTTCACTGACTTGAGCCACCCAGGCGCCCCTAACTGGTTTTCTTTTATCATAACGTAAACTGGAAAAGGAAGATCTCGGTGCCCCATCCCTATGCAACTTCTGATGGAACTTTCTCTCACTCTTTTTTTCTTGTAATATTTTAATCTTCTTTCTAATGCCTGTGGCATTAGGAGAAAGGAGGAAAGAGAGACCATCAAGCACATGCAAATTTCCCTAATTTAGGAAAAAATCCTAGAGAACAAACTGATGGTTAGCAGATGAGATGTTGGTGGGCAGATGGGTTAAGTAGGGGATGGGAATTAAAGAGTATACTTATTGTGATGAAAAAATAAAATAATTAGAAAAAGAAAAGGAAAACATTGTGGAAGTGCCTGGGTGGCTCAGTCAGTTAAGCACTGACTTTTGATTTCAGCTTAGTCATGACCTCACAGTTTGTGAGATCAAGCCCTGTATTGGGCTCTGTGCTGGCAGCATGGAGCCTCCTTGGGATTCTCTTCCTCTCTCCCTTCCCCTCTAACCCCCATCTCTCAAAATAAACCCAATGGGGCACCTGGGAGGCTCAGTCGGTTAAGCATCTGACTTTGGCTCTGGTCATGATCTCACAGTTCAAGCCCCATGTCCAGCTCTGTGCTGACAGCTCAGAGCCTGGAGCTTGCTTCAGACTCTGTGTCTCTCCCTCTCTCTCTCACTCAGAGTTTGTGCTCTCTCTCAAAAATAAATAAACATTAAAAAGTCATAAAAATAAATAAACTTAAAAAAATTAAAAAGAAAGAAATACTTGTTGTGTCACGGCTGACCCTTCCTCTCAGAGCTGGACCCTGAAAGAAAATGCCCTGGTAACAAGGCAAATGTAACAGGTGAAAGCATATTATGCTGATTTCCAGGAATATAGACTAATCCGAGGAACTTGCTTGCTTTGATATGCATTTTTGGATAACATTTAAATTCTAAATAAAGGAGTGTTTTCAGAAGGCTTCTATGAAAAGGCAAAACTCACAGAAACAAAACAACTCTTTTCAAACACATGCAGACGTGCACTCCCTTTCAATGGAACGCAAGTCAGGAAGGAAGATTGTTTGGATCTTTTTGCCACCATCCCCAGTAATGAACTGCTAGGAGTATGGCTATTTCAGTAGACGGAGCTTCAGCAGGAGGTTTTTGAGATAAGCAGACAGGGACTGGAACAGAACTCTGGTCTTAGGTATGGATGGGAGAGAGTCAAGTTAAGAAAATTCAGGTCAGAAAGGAAGGATCAAAAAGCCAGCAGATACAGGCAGACAGGCAAGCAGGGACCCGGACTGGGAGATGAACACCGCAGCCAGACTGCTAAGAACCAATCCTGAGAAAGCTCTGTCCTGCTCCAGGCTTCTTCACACAGCCCGGTGCGCAGGAGGAGAAAAATTCTCCATCTCAAGAACTTTTCACAGTTAGGAGGAACTCCTTTGCCCTCCAGAGAGAGGAAAGAGAGACCATAAGCAAGCAAAAACACAGAAAAGAGACTAATGAGAGGTTACAAAAACTGTGTTTTATTAATAAGACAGGTGTGTTTCAGGAAGTGGTAAGAAAAAGGCACCGAAAGTAGCAGTGTGTTGAGACTTTAAACAAAGCAGATAATTTTCAATCTCCTACAGAAGGGAATTGGGAACAATTAAAGGTTTCTGTACAGAGAAATTACAGAGTAAAAAGTGCAGCAAAAGTTACAGAAAATAAACACTGGTTTTTAAGCTTCCTTAGAGAGGGAGATTCCTAGAGAATGCATCCCAGATGGGAAAAGAAAATGCATCTTAAGAAAACAGTGTCATTGGAAATAAATAGGAAACGGAGACAACCCAATTCACACAATTCTGCACGGCTGAAGTTCACACAGCTACGGGGGGGGGGCGGGGGGAGGAGGAGTTGTTGGTTTTACATTCTGAAATAACGCAGGCATAGCAGTGAAAAATAAATGAGACATATATACTCATGACCATCATGATAGAGAGTTGGCTGCAGTCTGCAGACTTTTGGAAATAGTCTCATTGTTTCCTAACACACCTATGTTTTTATAGAAGCTGGCCTACGAGTGTGATGTAGAAAACCCTTGTTCCAGTGTCTATTCATTCCCTACCCCTCTCGAGCAAACCATGTATTTGTGTTGAATCTCAGTTTCCCCATCTGTGACGTAGGAGTATTGACCTACATTTCTGGGTTCGATAATGCCATTAGATGCTCACAATGGTGCAGAATTTTGAAAAGTCACCCTGCCCCTTGCTATCAATCATGTTATATATAATCATATAAAAATTAAATAAATGTCAAGAAAATTATAAAACAGACCGTAAATGTTGATATAAATCTATAGCAAAGCACTGAAAGCAAATTATTTTGTTCCTATCCCTCTGTCTCCAGGATGGGAGCACTTAGTGATCCAGATGAATCTTCACAAGTAACAGATAATGGCATGGCATTCCTTTGTCAATAAAGCCCAGGACACTGCCAATTCTGCTCATGTGAACGTACCCAGATTTCCAAGAAGTTGACATCCATTTACTTCTATCTTTGCAGCACCTGTGGCTCATTGTCTGGTTTTATCATCACAATGTTCTTTTTCATGAGAAATATACAGTCAAAGGAATCTGATTACTGCGGAAACGCTCATATTGAGGAACGTTTTATTACCCAGCCTTAAAAGGAATTTTACTTGAGGATTATTTTTTTCAATCGCATTGTAATACAGAGAGTGCATGAAGTGTCACTTAGATTTGAAATGACCAGAAGCCAACGCCCTGCGACCCTTATGTAGGAAGCAGTTCTGTACGATTAATCTTTTTTAAGCTAGCACTAAACTCTCGTTTTATAAATATTATAAGATATGTTTACATAAACTATGTATAAAGCAAATACTTAGTGATACTTAAAAATATTTCCGCCTTCATTATTAAAACGTGCCTTACATTGTAGCTCCATAATTCAAATATGCTAAGAGCAGGGACAGACAGAGGATGGAAGGACAGACCTGGGATTCAGTTACTCTGCCTAGAGCTGCTTTATGGTCTGCTTCTCAGTGTTCTATTGTCTTGGACGCCTCTCTTAACACTTTATAAGTTCAATGTTAGTTTTGGTAAAATAGTCATGAAATCAAAGTTAATACAGTCTCACAAGCCTCAGTGGTTGGGGTGTATTTTACCCATGAAGTCTGGGAGGTGGGGGAGTGGCACAGATAATAAATATCCTTACTGGATGGGATTTTAGAATCCGAACGGGTACCTACCATACAGCATTAAATGCTGAAACAGAGATACAGTTCAGAAGTGCATGGGGGTAGATTAACAAATAATGCTTAGAAGATTATATTACTTAGCATATCACTATTTAATGGAGCGTTCCATGAAATGATATAAAAGAAAATGCTTGCTATTTTTTTTTAAATACTTTTCTGTTTATTTACTTTTGAGACAGAGAGAGACAGAGCATGAGCAGGGGAGGGGCAAAGATCGACAGAGACACTGAATCTTAAACAGGCTCCAGGCTCTGAGCTTTCAGGACAGAACCCAATACGGGGCTTGAACCTATGAACTGAGATCATGACCTGAGCTGAAGTCAGGCGCTTAGCCAGCTGAGCCACCCAGGCACTTAAGAAAATGCTTTTTAAACTGGAAAGTCATAGCAAGTATTAGTTTCTTTCTAATATAATTTTATAAATAAAAGTAGAGTTAACTATTGACATTTTTCAGATTTCTTATCGTGAGTTCATCTTAAAACATGAGGCATTATTAGGCATATAAAAATGAACCATTGGGGGTGCCTGGGTGGCTCAGTCAGCTAAGCGCCTGACTTAAGCTCAGGTCATGAACTTGTGGTTCGTGAGTTTGAGCCCTCATGTCGGGCTCTGTGCTGACAGCTCAGATCCTAGAGCCTGCTTCAGATTCTGTCTCCCTCTCTCTCTTCTTCCCCTGCTTGCACTCTCTCTGTATCTCTCTCAAAAATAAAAATTATAAAAATTAAAAAAAATAAACAATTAGTTGTGTTTTTTTAGGTAGTTGAAAATATTTCATTATTTCTTGCATGTCTTTGTCTAAATCAATGGATTAGATCACAATAGTCCTATTTTTTTTCATAGAAAATCAACTTAGATTCAAGAATTTCAAATTGAGGCTTAATGTGAAACGTGTACATCAGCCAGTGAAATCTAATAAATTCCTCTAGTTAGCTGTCCACCACTCTCTATTCATAGTCATAATTATTTTATTCATTTTTATTTGAGAGAGAGAGACAGAGAGAGAGTGTGAGAGAGCACATACTAATGGAGGGAAAGAGAAAATCTCAAGCAGCCTCCACACTCAGTGCTGGGCCCAGCACCGGGCTCAATCCTCAACCTTTGAGATCATGACCTGAGCCTGAATCAAGAGTCAGACACTCAACTGACTGAGTCACCCATGCACCCCATATTCATAATCATGTTTATCTGTACGACATATATTCTATTTTAAGAAATGCACCATCATAAGGCAAGTAAACCTGCATTATGGAACCAAAGCATCCTACCTGCATTGGAGACCCCACAGAACAAGAATTTTTTCTGTAGTCACTGCAAGAATATCTATAACAGTCTCCTATAAATACCACTATATTACATGAATGCCTCAATAAATCAGTTTATAGACTCGCTCTGTACACCGTTAAATTTCCTTGATACACTTTCTGACTCTATGTCACAAGCTAAACCTAAAAAGATTTGAATTATGTGTTTGCTATTAGTTCATTGCTTGACATTCCATATTTCTTATTTGTTCAGAACATAAACATATGCACGTTTATACATTTTTCTAAGTTCCACTTATTGGTTAGTGTTATTTGAAATATAATATGAAAATGCACTTGACAAGTCACCCTGGAGGTGAGGCAGCAATTTGCAGAGAAGTATGAGCATCATGTATTCACGGCAGGGCAATGTTCCCTTTTTGATTTGAGTTTTCTAATATCTTCAAATGCCACCGTACACCAATAACAATTTATTTTTCAGTGGCACAGTTGGTCATGTGGAAAATATTTTTCCTGGATTTAAAAGAGCACATATATTCACATATACGCGTTACAGGCGGCCCTTGTTCAGAATATAATTTCATGTAGATTGCAGGCATTCTCCACTGTGTCTCATCCATCTCTGAGTGTTCATGCCCAGCAAAATCCCTGACACAATATTGAGGGTAGATATATGTTTGTTGACTGATTAAACATGTCTGTTTATTCCTCTCTTAGGCTGGGAGCTTGGATTGTTTACAGACACAAACTCCAATTACACCTTCAACCTGCACAAACCCTAGAAATGCTGAGTTCCCTCACCTGGTAGGAGAACGCCACTCCCAAAATACTACAGATCATTGTATTCTGGGGTTTATTTCTTCTATAAATTGGGCACATAATTCACATATTGTGGAGGTAACTGTATCTTTGAGAAATATGAATTAGGCTTTCTCCTGAAGTAGAAGCATATTTAATGTGAAGTGCAGCATTTTGTTGTTGAGAGTAATCCTTTACTTTGAGATGGTTAGAGTACATTTTGAGGGAGGAAAAGAAAAAATAATTTTGAGAATATGCTGTGTGGTTTCCTGGAAGTTGCACTTCTTAAAATCAGATCATCTAAAAAGTACTTCTTTCTATCCAAAACTACAGGGGTAGAATAAATAGCCTCTCTTGGCTAACCCCTGCCTACACAGGCTGCACTTCTTACCCAAGAATTCTGAAGAGACCTGCAGAGATACTGTTTGACTCTGTGACACGGCAACAGAACTATCACGTAGAGACATCTTGGTCAAGGTCAGCATAACTATTGTGGCTAGATTCAGTAAAAAAGAAAGAAACTAACAACCTACATTATTTAATTTTCTTTCTCATCGGACAAAAGCTGTAATAGGGTGTCTGCAGGTTAAATGGTAGTTAGATGACACACATTTTTGTTCCTTTTTCCAAGGATAGCAAAAATTGCAATGAGGGCATAAATCAAAATGCATGTAAGTGACATCTGGTTTTCTTCTTAGAGGGGAAAATGTGTTACCTTGCATTCTTATTTTATTGTTTACTGTAAGCTTAACTCTACATGTTACACATATATTTGTCTCTGAGTTTTATCCATTTTCCATAAGAAACTGATTCCTAGTCAAATTAAAATGTTTACGGAGAAATAGCAATGTCCTGAGAAACAAGGTTTTCTCAGGATCCAAGTTTTCATGGGTGGTGGGGTGAAGGTGGCAAAAGAGAAGATGAAAATATGAGACATTAAACTTCAGGAATAATAAAATCAGGCTAGTGGTTACGAGGAAGAAAGGCAATATTACTACATTACTAGCTTGCCTTGGACTAGATCTGCCTGCAAGTAATATCCATAAAATATCTGCCTGCAAATAATATCCATACTGTCCATAAAATTCAGGAGTAGATATAGGCATTGCTGGCATTTTTCTCACATAAATATCTAGAAATAAATTATTGAGCTTATATTATATTTTAAAGATCTTTAAAGAATTTTCAGAAAGATTCAAAACGTTTGAATCTATATGGAATTTTACCCTATGTCTACCCACCCCTCACACAACTTCTCAGTATTATAGGTAAATCTAAATTGTCTTCTTTTAGCAGTTGCCAATATTTCTTTCATCAAATAAAATGCTTATGATGTTATTTCCTCATTTTTCAGTCTTAAGCGTCTATGCACTTCCCACTATGAAAGACGAAGGTCCCTTTCTCTATCACTTCATCCCACCACACATAGGCATCTCCTTTGCGCACCCACCCCTACCCCTTACCAATGTAGTTAAACCAAACTTCCTATTAGATTGCCATTCAACATTTGCACCATTATGATTAAGTACTATTGATAACCGAGACAAGTCACTTAAGCTACAGTAACTGTTCTTTTTCTGCATTACTTCTACTGTCTCTATTGATAATGTTCCTTTTTTTTTAAATTAACCACAAATCATGTCTTCATTGTCTTGTATCACCTAACAATGCCCCCAACATTGAATAAATAATAGTAGAATTTACATAGATCTATGGGGATCAGCACAAAGTCATCTGATGAATTTTGGTTAAAGAATTTTTACCCGATTTGCCTACATGAAAGGTAGGCTCTATGAACTCTGCATTCACCTAGGGCTATAAAGGGACAAGTCTAATGAGACTCACTGACTTTTCATTCACTCTGCAATTGCCATCCAGATTCAACCTTTTAACATCTAGGTGTAATCAAAAATCACAGATTGGTTCAGGGTTAACTGGGAATATCAAATGGAGAAAATTGGAAAGCACAGTCAAATTAAAAATTTAGCAGCCTCTTTACAAAACTAGAAACATACACCTACACCCATGTTATACCTGGTGGGGGGGGGAGGGGAACGCTAAACTTAAGAAGCATTTAGTCCAAATCATGTACTTCGAGGAAACAGACCCATAAATGTGCTGACTCAAAGTTAGTGTGCGTGAATGTGTTTAAATCCCCCTCTAATTTAACATGTAACATTCCAATATTCTAATGATATATAGACAAATTATAGTGTGCACCTTAAAGTAATGTGTAATTATATATCATTCTCACATAAGTATAATTAGGCTGGAATAAAGGTAAAAAGGTTTTTATTAATTAGAACATATCGATATTTAAAAAGGTCTCCAGATTGCTCATTTTTAAAAATTTATTATAAGGTATGGGCCACAAAATTAATTTTTCTATAGTATTAACATTTCTTGAGACAGGACTACATTGCTAATCCAAACACCATTTTATTATTATATAATATTGATGAACTTACTTCCAAGAAAACACATATGAAAGTTTAATTGTCATATCTTATTAGAATACATGTTCTTTTGAAAATGAAACGGAACATATGAGCAAAGCACTTAATCATTTCCCTGCTAATTTCTATTAGTTCAGGAAGCTAGACTAAGCAATTAACCACTACGTGAACACAAGGTTTTGGTGGAAAAAATAACAAAGCTCTGTTTCTTCATTTCTGAAGTAATATGCTTAATATGCTATATAGTTAAGTGAGTCTCATAAAGCAGTAACAGGAAAGACAGAAGTACTACATAAACCTCTGCTTGAGCATCTCCCTATAGTCAGCAGAAAAAAAACGATGTAATATTAATTTCAATGAGACATTACTAGGTCATTCTAAAGACTGTGGAATTTTATGTAAAACAAACAAACAAAACAAAACCTCCTTCAACACATGTTTCTAGAAAGACAATGATATCCCATTCATGAGGGCCGTCATATAGAGCTGGATCCTTATTAAAGGACTGATCGGTTGTATGGCCATGGCTAATGGCAAGGGCTGAAAGTTTAAGCATTGCACTAATCTAATGAGTTAAGGTTGTCTCTCTTCTCTGAAAGTGGGGAAAAAAAATAGAGTGATCATAGGCTCAAAATTAAGAGAAACAATTGCAAGATGAGCAGATGAAAATCGAAGAGCAGAGAGAAGAGAATATTAAGACATCCCAAATAATTCATTCTCTAATTCTAAGGGAGGAAAGTCAGATGGGAATGGAACAAGAAAGAAAGCAGACATTCTAAATTTCACATATGAGGACAAAATAGAACCTGTACCAAGACCACATAATAAGGAGAAGAATGGATGGGGGTCAGAATATTAATTAACACTGAGAGAATATGGGTTTCTCAGACCAAGATTTTATCATTCATATCTTGACAGAGATATGGTTCACCCTACACTACTAAATACATTTTGGTCTTAACTGATGACACAGAGAACTATTTGCAAGCTCTAGGGCCTCACAGACTTGGGAGTCTATTTGAGAAAATGTAAAAGAAAACCCAAGGATCATCTTCAAACACCAAGAAACTGTCTTTCATCATGGCTACCCACCAAACCAGATTACTGTGTATCTTTGGAAACATGTCAAGGTAACTTGTTCAGGTGAAATATAGGATGATTAATAAGTGACAGTTATAGTTCTAACTCCAAGGCCATTGTGTGATGAGAAATGGCATGTAAATAGATCCTACAAATGTTAAGATGGCAATATTTTGAAATTTATAGTCTACATCTAAATATTTACCGAGTTCAATGAATCTTGAAATATTCTACATTAGCACCTAATTTTAATCTTTTATCCAGGTCTTTCTTTATAACTTCCTTTATTTAGGCCTTACTCATATTTTTTCTGAACTATTTCAGCTAATGGGAAAGAGAGATAGAAGTTACAATAGTTAAACTTTATGGATAGCCATTTTTGCTTCTTAGTGTATTTAGATTTTGTTTTGTTTGGTCCATATCAAAGAAGATGCTGAATAACATTGAATCCAATGGTAAGAACAAAACTTATACACAACTTTAACATAGGGTGGACGCCTGAGTGGCTTAGTTGGTTGAGTTTCAGACTTCAGCTCAGGTCATGATCTCAGAGTTCGTGGGTTCTAGCCCCACATCAGGCTCTGTGCTGACCACTAGCTCAGAGCCTGGAGCCTACTTCAGATTCTGTGTCTCTTTGTCTCTCTGCCCCTTTCCTGTTCATACTCTCTCTCTGTGTCTCTTAAAAGTAAAAAAAATTTTAAAAATTAAATTAATTAATTAATTAACATAGGGTAATCTAATTGTTAAGAATAAAGGTATTTGTTGGGAGCCTGGGTCACTCAGTTGGTTAAACATCCAACTCTTGTTTCAGCTAAGGTCATGATCTCATGTTGGTAAGATCAAACTCCACATCAGGCTCTGCGCCGACAGCATGGAGCCTACTTGAGATTTTCTGTTCCTCCCCTGCTTACACACACACTCTCTCTGAAAATAAATAAATAAATAAAGCTTCTGTATCAACCATACAAGAGACTGAGTCCCACCTTTGCCATTTGCCAGATGTATATTCTTTATAATTTGTTTAACCTCTGTAAGCTTCTTTATGTTTGCGAGTGAGTATAGGTAATAAAAGTGTTTATTTTGTAAGACTGTTGTTAGGTTTAATAAAGATACACAAAAACACTATATGTATGTATACATAAAGAATATATAAGTGTGTATAGGTACCTATAAATAATACACATATACATATGTATATATTTTATATGAATAGATGAATGAGAAAGAAAGGAACCTTTCACAATACTAAATATTTATGTATTTTTAGAAAGAGAGCATCTTAAAAGTTAAAGAACATTCAACAGCTTTGAAACACAGTTTATTTGTAGTCAAAAGGCTGAATTGTAGCCTTGCCAAACATATAGTATAGACTATATAACCCAGAGGCAGATCCACTTAAGAACTAAGAAATTCACCATTTATGTCTTAAGAATCCTCAAGTTCACCTCCCAACTCGAATAGAAATTCTCGAGCCTTCCTGATAGCCATTTAACCTCCACTTGATCAACAAGTTTACTTGTTAAAGAACTCAATGTTGAACAGTTCCATCAAAATGTTTCCATTATCCTGTAAATGCTTTCAGTATATTGAGTTACGATCTTTGGAACATTTTGCAACCCAAACCAGTGACAGGTAGATGGTGACATAGGATAGAAAAAAAAATTATTCTTTAGTATAATTATAATTAGTGAACTTTCAGCTTTTCTTATCATCATTTAATTGCTTTTCTGATCAGTGATAAAAACTATGGTTTGAAGTGGACAAAAGTGGCTTTGAAAACCAGCAATGACACCTAAAAGGTGTACAAACTTGGACAAACTACATCACTCTTTAGACCTAAATAATCTCATCTCTAAAATTGGGATGATTATTTCCTGATTAAGAAAGGAAAGAAAAAAAGAAGAAATCAAGAGGGAAGAAATAAAACTAAGTGTTTACATGTTGTGTTCTGTCGCGCCCCACACCCGCCGGCGGGAAGGAAGGACGAGACACTGGATTTCGTTGCAGAGCAGTCTTTCTTCTTCTTCTTCTTGTTTTCTTCTCCCCCTTCCCCCAGTCCCCAGCGGGTTATATACTCTTTAGCCCCTCCCACCTCTTACGTGGCCCCAGAGGATTGGCTCAAGGCTGCTGATCACGTGCAGCGCCTGTGCCACGCAGCCTCAGAGCAAAACAGCGCACGTGATGGAAACTTACAACAGGCTAGGGGGCGCAGGAAGCAAGCAGTGGGAAAAACATCCCGTGACTCAGCAGCCCAGGGAAAAAGGCATCGCGAGACCTGGCAGAACGCCAGGGCGCCATCTTGCCTTCTGCGGCTTCCCACAGTGTTCATTCACCTCTATGGTAGGCATTTCATGCACTGTGTCTTTATACTCATATTGGATAGATACTGTCAAAAATAATTCTACGGTTAAAAAAAAGTTCCACAGAAGTTAAGTCAATTCCTTACATGTATAAAACTAGGAAATGTCCATATTTATCTTAAACCATATGTCAGGACTTCCATGGGTAGATTTAAGAGACTCTCATTCATGGGAATGATTTTATAATACTGGTCTTCTATAAATTACTTAAAAGTAAAAACTAAAGAATTAAAAAATCTTTAAACTGATATATTCAAATATATAAGTAAGACAGATAAGTTTCATAAGTTATTTTGGCCTTTGTCTTGCTGTTTTAAAATATAAAGTAAGTCTTTAAAATATGTTAATATTATTTTTGCATGAAGCATTTGGGAAAATTGCATGGTGACGATTAAGGAGTGATATGCACTATACACTATAAAAAAAGACAAAAATACTTCCAGTAAGTACAAGCTTTCCCCTCAAAGAATAAAGGCAATTATTCACTGAAAGGAAAAGAAAAACAATGAACTGATTTCAAATCCTTTCTTAAGTGAAGTGCCTACGTGCAGAGATGGGATGTAATGAAATTACCACTAGTTCAGGTAAAACTAAGATCCAAACAATGACCTTAATCTTTCTGAGGCTCACTTCTTCTCTCTGAAAAATGATGATCAAACCACCTTCCTTGTGCCTCTGGAATGTATGTTGTAGGTTTCAAGTCAGATAATACATGTGAAAGTTCATGGAAACTGAAAATCATTTCAAGTTCAAAATATTACTATTAGTCATGCAAATAAAGCAGCTATGTGTGTGTGTGTGTGTGTGTGTGTGTGTGTGTGTGTGTGTGTACTCTTTCAAAACTTTTGACACCTTTCACACGAGCACACTAGGTACTATGCCAGGCCTAACGCTACACAGATGGATCAAACATGTTCCCTAAGTATTCAGAGACTCTATCTCAAGAGCTTCAGACATATTAGTTCTCTTTGATTCAATAAATCTACTTCTGGGGATTATGGGATTATTTTTACATAAATAATCTTAAGTATGGGGGTGAAGGTCATATAAGAAATCTTTTGTTGCTTGGTTATTTATAACAGCAAAAAATATTTGAAATGATACAACTATCAAACGTAAGCATATAGCTAAATTACATAACTGCATTTTCTCAATGAAATATTAGTGCCATCAAAATTATGACTATAAAGATATAATTGGAAAGTGTCTTTCCTCTAATGGTAAGTGGAAATAATCAGAAGATTATAAGTTAACAGTAATTATCGGTAGGTAAAATTTTATGAAGTAGATATTTTCACAGGAGGAAATCATGAGTGGAGATAATAGTAATTATATTGTTAACTTGCTTGTGCAAAAATTCAAGGGGGGGACATTCATACATTTTGTAACTTTTGACAGATTATTCTGATGGCTTTGGTATACAGAGACAATCATGTGATACTAAGGAGTGAGCTTAGCAGTAAATTATATCATTGTTAATGTATATAAAACTCAGATAATTTTAATATTCTCCTGCTCTTGTCCGTCAGAAAAATCATTGGAAAAAATAACATATGTCAAAAATTCTATGAACAACTTAATTTAAAATACATAAACCATGCTTTAATTAATAATTCTCTGGGCTAGCAAATTAAAGCAAAATACTTTTCTAATTTCTACTCATTATGTTCCCAACATTAATTTAAACCGTCCTGATTTCTTTTACAAAGTTAACTTTTATGACCAATGCATTTTGTCAAGATCAAAACCTAAATGCATGAAGAATTAACCTTGTACAATAATGAATTAACAAGATCTGAAAAAGATAAAACGAATCACTAAATGATTATCGTTAACAAAAAGTTCCACTCTGCTCCCTTATGGAGAATGATGAAACACTCTTTTATTGAACTCCATTATCCTAATGAGAAGATGTTCTACAGTTGATCGTAGCCAAAAGGCTGGAGAAGACACTGTAATGACTTACTGCCAGTGCTTAATGAAGAGATTTCATAATTATTGAAACCACATCTGTTTGATTAACGAGTCTCTTCCAAGATCCATGCATCCTTGGCTATTTGGTGGGTGGCAGAACTCCCAGGCTGCATAGAAGTTCTGTTTTCTCTTTTGCAGAGAGAAACCTTATCTACCAATGGCAAATGCTGCTCTCAATGGACTTCTGAGAAGGCAAAGTTTCTATTTTGTGCTGCCTTGATTTAAATTGTTTTAAATGTTTTTTATTTATTTTTGAGACACAGAGAGAGCCTGTGCAAGCAGAGGAGGGTCAGAGAGACAGAGAGAGACACAGAATCTGAAGCAGGTTCCAGGCTCTGAGCTAGCTGTAAGCACAGAGCCTGACGAGGGGCCTGAACCCACCAACCTTGAGATCATGCCCTGAGCTGAAGTCCGATACTTAACCAACTGAGCCACTCAGGCGCCCTTGTGCTACTTTGATTTAAATCTTGGTTCAATCAGTTAACTGATTTGTATCCCTGGGCAGGTCACTTAACCCTCTGTTGCCTTACTTTCCTTCTCTGGAATGTATAATGATACTAACCTTACAGTGTTATTGTGAGGATAAAATGAGATAATAAATTAAAAGCTCTGGGAATAATGCCTGGTACAAGAACTAACTCTGGGTATCTAGCAATGGACGTTTCTAAATAAGGTGAAAATTCTGGAATTGATTTGACCCTTGCTACTTGATATTGGGTATACTACTTAGTGACATATTAGTTGCTTCTTTAAGAATATGATGAGATGTCTCCATTAATGTCTCTATGCTCTGCAAATGATTATTCTCAGATACTCTGACTTACAATGCCCTGGAGCAAGCAAACTTGACACTCCAAATTCGTTCTGATAGATCAGGGACTGAAATAGGAAGTTGCATATCTTGAGTAGTATAAACAAACAAACAAGAAAGCAGGTCTCTCCCATTTGTTTTATATAATGCAAGTATTCTATCTACAAAGGACAAATTCTTCCCACTCTTCTCAGCCCTCACTTCTGAAGGTAAGGGAGACTTCAAAACTCCTAACTGAAGCTATGTTCTCCGGGAGAATTTTCCTGTGCAAAACCACACTAGTGGAAAGGCCACTTGAGGGATAATCTACCATTTTTCTGAGGTATTCAATCACATCACTGGGCTCCCCTAAAACAGGTCACCACCATAAAATCCACGAGTCCCCCTGCATTTGGTAAGAAGAAAGGTTAGTTCCAAAATCAGAGGTCTTAATAAACTACATGAAACCCTGGGGAAGGGTCCTCGCAACTCCATTTCCAGAGAACGCAGGGACACTGAGAAAAGCAATTTGCTCCTTGAAATTTTGGCATCAAAAAAAAAAAAAATGTTGGCATCATAAAATCTGTGGCACATAGTAAAGTAAGTACATAGGCTAAATACATAGTAACTACTTGTAAGTAGTATTTAGTACGTAGTAACTGTGTGTAAAAGTTACTAATTAAATGGAAAAAGTCGGTGAGCCAAAATTAGTTTCTGATCTTTCTACTAACTTTTAATAATGAGAAAAAAACCAGCATGCAATAGAAATCCTGGAAAGTATCCCTTTAAATAAGGCTGACTTTGTTAATAATACTTAGTAAAGATCTCATTTATAAGTTTAAGCATTTGATATATAACCAGGTTGTCAGCCATCTTGTTAAAGTGGCAGCGAAGATTAAGTACATGTTTGATTGATAGGAGTTTTAATTTAGAGAAGAAAACTCTTCCGGAATTCTTGCAAACGCAAGTAAAAATCATTTACAATTACTCATACAAGTTAGTGCCAAAGCTGTGTTTCCCAGACAGTTTGTTTCCATCCTGATTTGGCACTTGGCTTTCTTGCAATATTAATAATGTCTTTCAAATATTTGTACATTTGCTGATTTCTCCTGCTAGTACTTAAAATCACCTATGGCCCACTGCTTAAAAATATCAGGTCTAGCGGCACCTGGGTCACTAGGTAGGTTAAGCATCTGACTTCATCTCAGGTGACGATCTCATGGTTCATGAGTTCGAGCCCCCCCCATCTGGCTCTGTGCTGACAGCTCAGAACCTGGAGCCTGTTTTCGATTCTGTGTCTCCCTCTCTCTCTCTGCCTCCACCCCTCCTGTGTTCTGTCTCTGTCTCACACAAATAAATAAACATTCACATATATATATATATATATATATATATATATATATATATATATCAGGTCTACTGTATGTACACCATTCATTAGTGTTAACTGAAGGCCATGTATTGTCATATTGCAATCTTTTTCATATAATTTTATCCAGAGGCTCATGCCATGGATGTTTGTGATTTTAAATTTTTTCTTTTTTTTATGTTTTTTATTTATTTTTGAGAGACAGTGTGAGCAGGGGAGGGGCAGAGAGAGAGGGAGACACAGAATCTGAAGCAGGCTCCAGGCTCTGAGCTAGCTGCCAGCACAGAGCCCGACGCGGGGCTCGAACCCACAATTGTGAGATCATGACCTGAGCTGAGACCCAACGCTTAACGGACTGAGCCACCCAGGCACCCCTGGATGTTTGTGATTATAAGACACAAAATACTTAACATATGTGATAAAATGTCACTGTGTAAGCAGGAGTACAGAGAAAAAACAGTACATGATAATGGAACCTCCAAAATGTTCTTTTAAAATGATTTTTTAAGTTAAATACAAAAAAATATACAACGTATAACTTGATCTAATTGTCAGGGCAAAGTGAGATGCCTTTATAAATAAATTCTGGGGATGACAAATGTCCCTGGCAAAATACGCCATGGTGTCAAGCTCAGAAAAAAAAAAAAAAGGCATCTGTAACGTCTGCCAATTAGGTCCCCTGATGGTTCAATTTTAAAGGAGACAAATGAGCCACCTTGTCAAGTCTCTTGTCATATAAACCCATCTGAATCCCCTTTGGACACTGACATGCATTCGTTCCCCATAATAAGAAGGGGGAAATTTTAATTCTAATTCATGAGGATTGTTCTTTCCTAATCAATTCCACTATGTCAGAGTTGATCGCATATCGACTGATGTATCAAAGTTAATTCTGGATTTCAGATTACAAAAAAGAAGTATCATGAAAAACCTATCAGAGTTTCAACAGCAGATGCTTGAAAAAACAAAGTTCCACTATTTTCAGCCAAGTATCTCCTCCCCCACCAAAATTATCTAATTTCTAGTGACTTCTGTATTTTAAAAAGTTGAAAGCTATTCAACCTCAGAACGTTAGTCTCCTTGGGGCACCTGAGTGGCTCAGTTGGTTAAGCATCTGACTCTTGATTTCAGCTCAGGTTATGATCTCATGGTTTCATGGGTTCAAGCCCCAAGTCAGGCTCTGTGCTGACAGCATGGAGGCGGCTCAGGATTCTCTCTCTCCCTCTCTTTCTACCCGTCCCCTGCTCAGTCTGTCTCTAACTCTCTCAAAAATAGACTTAAAAATTAAAAAAAAAAAAGTTAGTCTCCTTTACAAGCTCTAGACCAACACATTATGAGAATATTAATGTCTTTCAAATATTTGTACATATGCCGATTTTTCCTGCTAGTACTATAAATCAGTGTGCCCAAATCAAATTCACAATTTTTGACTAAGTGCTGGTCCCCTTCCTGAATATTTTCATTACGGTGCCAATCATTTAAACTGCACGTATCAGTCATCTTACTTTTTCCTTCATTCTTCACACCTATTAAATCATTGGTTTCTGCTGTTTCCTCGTTACCTCATTTAGCTCCTCTTCTTTATTCCCTCTGAGATCAATTC
>PJEM01001738.1:0-15415 GCA_004023845.1 Helogale parvula | reverse complement strand
CCACCAGTCAGGAACTCTAAGGGTGTCCGGGCTGGCTGTGAATTGCAGAGAAGTCTTTCTAAAGGAGACTACTCAGGTATGATGGGAGCTAATCCTGGATATCTGTCTTCATCATAGCTGGTTGTTACTTTGGAGAAATAAATATTATTTATTTATGTTATGGAGAAATAGATAAATAAAAGGAACTGCAAACTAAGCAGTCAGTAAACCATGAAAGTAAAGGCAGATGGAAGAAAATTCCACAAACTGGCTCCCTGGAGCACCGCCAAAACTAGCTGAAAAAAAAAATTTTTAATGCAGTCTAAAAGGAGAAGCAAGAGAGTGAAAGCACACAATTGTTATTGTTACCATCATCACTGCACTCTGTAATGGCGGTTTGTAAAAAGAGTTTATTATATGGTTTGCAAAACAGGCCAACACTTCTAGCTAAATTAATCACTTGCCGCCTGGATTATTGTTATTGTCTATTGTTGGGTGTCTTCCTTCCAATCTTCCACTTCCTGACTATCCTCCAATTCTGTCCTTGTCACGCCCACACCCACACCCTCCTGTTCCTCGGGTTACCCTACTATAGAGTTCTCTTGTTTCCCACCACCTACTGCGTGGACTCCTTCCCTGTCTGCCATGACTTTCAAGTCTGTTCCTATGTTTCTCAAATTAACTCTGTACTTTGGTTATTCATGTGTGATTTCTCTCCCTCCGTACTCATTCCAACATCAGAGATTTTGCTCCCAATATTTTCTGCATTGAAAAGAGTCATCAGGCTTCTCATCATGGATTCATATCCTTTGTTTTTATAGAATCAGCTAACATTCTTTGTTATCTGGCCTAACTCCTTGCTTATCTCCTCTGTCACAATTACTGGTAATATCCTGTCATCCATAAAATGCATTAACCCACTGTGTGTTTCTTAAATGCCAAGAACTCTTCTCAAGTAAGATACAAGCTGGCCACGTCCAGGTACCCAGGACAACAGTAACAGCACACTAATGAACACATGGTGAGCAGCCAAAAATGCCTTGCAAGTGATTTCTAAAGTCAACCTGCCAGAAATAAAGCTCTTTATGGATTCCTTACAGTTCTGTATAAATTTCATATTTAGGATTGTTTTACCTTTCATCAAACTTTATTTGATTGATTCTTTTCTTAATGGAATCTAAACTCATGGTTAAAAGCTCCCTCTACTGGTTCTCATGAACATCATAAGACACGTTAACAAAAATTCTCCAACCCGTATTTCCTAAAAAGTTGTCACCGACCTAGAAAGATTTCAAAACAGCCTAATGATGTTATCAGCTCTTCTATTCTTCTGTGTTTTTATCCGCATGATCCAGTGTCTGAAGACGCTATGCTACCTCAGTTGGTAATCTTTTATTTCTTCAAATAAAATATTTGATGTTTTTTCTGTCATAAATTCTGCTATGCTTTGTTTTGGAGAGCCCATTCATGCCTACAAGCACCAGTATTTCCTAGGAGGTGTACTAGAATGCAGATCTATGGTTTTAGAATCAGGCTACTTTATTCTACACTGGCTTGGCTTTCTATTAGCAGCAATTAGCTTGGTCAAGTTACTCAATATCTGCTTATCTCACTTTGTTCATGAAAGAAATGAGGATAACAAATAGTTCTTCCCTCCTACTCTTGCTACAGGATTCAAATGTTCAGGGAAAGCATTTTAGTACAAGTAAATGTTAAATGTTGTGATTCTGGTAAGGGCCATGTCTTGGTCCTCCCTCTAAAGCAGAGAAGAAACATCCACACTTGACTGACTCTTTTTCACAGTGTTTGACTTTTTGTGTTTGAGTTTTGCCATGATCCTGTCATCAAAATCCTCTGTTTTTCCCAGGGCTTCCCAATAACCTCATTATTGTTGGCTTCCATACATTTATGTCATTTTATATCAATGTGGTAAGAACGAATACCATGTCATCTATCCTTTTAACAAGGTATAATACCATACTGTCGCCTACAGTATGTTGTACAGATCTCTAGAATGGATTCATCTTGCATCACTGAATTTTTATCCAAAAGAATTTAAATCAGAATCTCAAAGAAATATTAGCACTCCCATGTTCATGGAGGCACTATTCACAACAGCTAAGATGGACAACATAAATGTCCACTGATGGATGAAGAGATTTAAAAAGTAGATATAACTATAATGAGATATTCTTCAGCATTTCAAGAAAAGGAAATGCTATAATACATGACAACTGGTTGAACATTCAAGATATTATGCTAAGTGAAATAAGCCAGTCATGGAAGGGTAAATACTACATGCTTCTACTTATATGAGGTTTCCAAAATAACCTTCCCCATTTTGTTAGATGTTTTCCAATGTACATGCTAGATGTCACCAACAATATCTCATTCTCTATGCAGAAATAATTGATCTATTCTTTACATGAAACATAAAGGAGGTTGGCACACACTTTTAGTAGAGCCTTATTATTTCATTATATTTCACTGATGTCAATGAACAGGATTTCAAAAGTATAAGTGGATTTAGGAATTACTGGATTTCGGAATCATGGCTGCCAACTAAGAGATATTTTCTTCAAGTTATAATCTACAAGTTTAAGAGCATCTCTATAGGTGCGAAGTATAGTTCTCTTAAACAACATGGGTTTGAATTATGTGGGTTCACTTATGTGCTGATTTTTTTTCCAGTAAATACAGTATAGTACAGTATAATAAATGCATTTTCTCTTCTTTACAATTCTGTTAATAATACTTTCTTTTCTCTACTTACTTTATTGTAAGAATAAAGTCTATAACAAGAATAACACATAAAATATGTGTTAATCAACTCTTTATGTGACCAGTAAGGCTTAAGGCTTCCAATCAACAGTAGGCTACTGGGAGTTAAGTTTGGGATAGTTAATATTATAAGTGGGTTTTTAACTGTGTGTGTGTGTGTGTGTGTGTGTGTGTATGTGTGTGAAAGCCCCTGATCTCTACATTAGTCAAGAGCGAAATGTAGACAGTGTGTATAATATATAGTTAAGGGTATGGAGTTTTGGGGATAGAACTCCTGGTCCTATAACCTGTTTGTCTGTGGCAAAGTTAGTAAACTTTTGCCTCAACTATAAAAGAGGTATGATGATCGTTTTTATTATTTTCCTAAAATTAAGATACATTAACATGTAGCCTAGCTTTAAGCTTTACCTATTATCTAACGGATAAAGAGCTGAAAATTTCTGTAAACATGGGTGAGCAGTGAAGGTAAGATCAGTCAGGGGAATTACCACAATGTATATTGAAGGACATAGGTGGTCCTAACTAAGTTTTTAAAAGTTTTATTTTATAATTATATTGACTTGTTTTTTGGTGTGAGTGATATTCTAGAAATTATTTTTTGGTCTATCAATAGTAATTTATCATGGTAAAGTTAGAAAAGGTTAAAAAGAAAGAAAGAAAAATGTTTTCCACACAAATCCCAGGTTGTTGATACTGCTCACAATGAAGGTCATTTCAGCTGCAATTTGTTTTGATCTTCATGATATTTTGGAAACATTTCAGCATATTTCCAAAGACTGTTTCAAATTTAGATTTCATGGTTAAACATCTGGGTTCCTTTCTCGGTCCATTTAGCTGCACTTAATATATACACCCTCTACTCCTTCAGAAAATAAAAATAGATTTTGTGATAACTCGGGAGGTAAAAGATAACAGCGTTACACAAAATGAAGGGGTTTGGGTGACTTCGTTTGGATAGCCACTTTAAATTCTGGGACACACACCGAGACTCCTTAAGGAAATTATGCATACTTTAGCAACACTCTAAGGGCAGAGCTTCAGTATTTGGGAGTGCACCTGAAATCCATTGTTCAAATACCATTATCATGATTTAAAATTATTCACTAGTTAGTATTCCTACTCTTGCATTGGATACTCCTAAATATTTTACCCAGAGTTCTGGCCTTAAGGCCACACTTTAACCTATGCCCTTGACCTCCGAATATACTGATTTATGCAACATCTTTACCATCTAAATTGTATGTAACAGTTATAAACGGCCAGCTCTAGAACTTCATAAGATAATTTTCTGTGCTCTTTAAGCATTATTCTTCCCTACTTAAAGATTTTTAAACACTTTTGTCTTCAGATGTGGTGTATGCTTTTACCTTGTTATTTTCGGTATTAATGTATTTACTGTGGTGTATGCTTTTACCTTGTTATTTTTGGTATTAATGTATTTACTGAATCCAGGACTCTGCATGTCTTCTTCCTCCTCCAGTTACAAATGTCTCTACATGAACATCTTAATATCTTTCTAAAACTCTTTTAAAGTTCTATATTTTTATTGTAATATTTGTTCCCAGAGCAGCTTTCCCTCCTTTTGATCAGTTGTCCATAGTTTTCAAATTATGGGGCAAATGTATGCCAAGTATCCCTTATGTTTTGAGCAATTTGGGTTTCTGTACATTATGTGTGGGCCGTGTGGAGCCTTTTATAAATGATCAAGAGATAGATGTGGCGGGGGAGGGGAGTAGCACCTGGGCAGCTCAGTCTGTTAAGTGTCTGACACTGAATTTTGGCACAGGTCATGATCTTAGGGTTTGTGAATTTGAACCCTACATTGGGGGTGGTCAGTGTGGAGTCCCCTTGGGATTGTGACTCCCTCTCTCTCTCTGCCCCTTACCTCCTCGCTCTCTCTCTCTCTCTCTCTCTCTCTCTCAAAATAAATAAAAATAGACTTAAAAAAAAAAGAAACAGATGTGGAAGATGTGGGAAGTTCTCTCTCCACGGCCTCAGCCCTCCCTGAGAACCCATTTTCATCTCCTCTTCTTCTCCGGCTTCATTTCCATCTTCCTTTTCTTCACACCACTGTCTTCTCAGTCCGGGCTATTCCTCCTACATGACTACACATTTTAATCACTCAGTATCCACTACTAGCAAGCAGCAACAACTCTTTTAATGCCAATTTATTCACCTTCAGAAAAGGCAATAAAACGAGGTAATTCTCACTTAACCTTATTTGTAATATGAAACTGCATTGTGTTAAAACAAGTTAGGAAAATGACTAATTGGAATTATTTCAAAGTCTAAAGGTAGATTTTAAAAAGAGTCAAAAATTTTAAATACAAAAAGAATCTAACATATGACTTTAATGTTATTTCTTGTGCTTTTGACTTTTTGAATATACTAATAAAAGAATACAATACAATCAACAAAAATAATAAAATAGCTAAAAACAGAGAACTGAAGAAACTATGTTTTTCCCCAAATATTCCATTTTTTTAAAAAAAGTTTATTTATTTGAGAGAATGTGTGCATGTGTGCATGCGCGAGCAGGGCAGGGGCAGAGAGAGAAGTAGAGAGAAAATCCCAAGCAGGCTCTGTACTCAGGGCAGAGCCCAATGTGGGGCTTGATTCCATGAACCATGAGATTATGACCTGAGACAAAATCAAGGGTTGGATGCTTAAATGCCTGAGCCACCCAGGCACCCCTCTAAATATTCCAATTTTATGGAATGATTCAGGATTTCCTGGATAAATACTTACATTCATGTCAATAAGTAAACTTGATATTGGCCAAATTCAAATGGCGGAGGGGCTGGATTCCTGAATGTTTGAAAACTAAGTAAATGCTTACTTAGCATGGATTTTTGATATCGGAGCTATTTGCAAAAATAGTCTATGTATCTCATTAGAGACTTTTCAGACACAATAAAACTCCTACTCTTAATTCCAATTAAGAGTGGACTGTAGTTTTTCTGATTAAAATATCAACTTTTGAAGATGTAGCTTCTCTTTTACATACCTTAAGTATAAAATTTATTTTTTTCTCGTGGTCAAATCAATTTTATTTATTTATTTATTTATTTATTTTAATGTTTTTATTTATTTTTGAGAGACAGAGAGAGACAGCATGAGCAGGGAGGGTCAGAGAGAGAGGGAGACACAGAATCCGAATCAGGCTCCAGGCTCTGAGCTGTCGGCACAGAGCCCGATGTGTGACTTGAACCCACGAACTGTGAGATCATGACTTGAGCCAAAGCTGAACGCTTAGCCAACTGAGCCACCCAGGCGCCCCAATCAAATCAATTTTAAAGAATAGTTGAAAAGCTTCCATCTGAAGAACGATGTGGGTAAATATTTAAATTACAAATGCGCTGAATTTTTCTTTCTTCTAACAGCCACAGAGTATTATATGGCAACAACAACAACAAAATCAGGAGGTAATCCCAGCAAAAGACAAAAATGAAGCTTATTGAGGGAGCTGATATAAAATATTTTTTCCCCACTGATTTGATGGGTAGCAGCAAGGTACACATGATAGATTCTGAGTTTAAGTAGAACGGCACAGTAAAGCAAAGTCACAACATATAAAGGGAAAACAAGTTTTAGGATATGTGAAATGGTGTTTTTGCATAGTGAGCTTTGTATTACCAGCATTAATATAAAGGCAGTACCTGTTTTTGCAGGATCAATACCATTTAAATTGTGTGAGGTCTGTTGAAACAAATTTGAGGCTACTACTACAAGACTATTTTAAAACCTCTCTGTGAAGTTTGAGTTCTGGTATTCACTATTCACAGAGAAAAGCAGAGAATTTATGATTTCTGGTTTCCGTACTAAGTGAATCTATAGGCTAATTCTGCAGTGTACGGTAGGTGCTCAGGAGGAATAATGATGTAATTCAAATTGGGGGGTCAGCACTAACTATACTATTCTCTAAGATATTTGGATGCTCAGCTAATCCACTATAGAAAGAAAATTTAAAAACAAAGAATGATTACTATTTTAAAATGATTATTATTTTTACTGAAAAGTAAAAATGAAGGCATGGGCACTTGCATATTTATTCAGTAATTTATTTACCACTTTATGGGTTCTAAGCACTGTGCTGTATTCTGGGTTTCAATGATGAGCAGAACAGAATCCTCGCTGGAAAGAAACTTCTGCAGACGCGTTAAGTCAAACACCAGGCACAAGTGATCGTTTTCTACTTTACCAACCCACCCATCTCTCTGTGCTGCTCACCTTCATCAAGTTCCTTGAATGTGCTCAGTCTGAGATTTGCAGGTATTCCTCAACTGAAGATACTAATTTCCAGGCTGCCAATCTCATACCGTAAATTATATATCAAAAGCCTCCAGACCATTTTCCGAATTTAGGAAAGGCTCTTACTCCCTCTCACTGTACTGCTTGGGTCTTTGAAGCCAGATCTCTTGGGCTCTGTTCTCTAAATGTTCCTTAAACACTGAATCAAAACCTCAAAGGAAAGAGAAAGCAGTGAGCGAATAGTCACATAATTCCACGTTTCCCCGTGATCCATTCCACAGCCTGACAACTCTGCAGTCCTTGGCCTGCTTCTTGTAACCCATCACCCGGCTGCACCCTGAGACACTACTGGCCTGGAAGCCACGTGTGTTCCTCTGTAATCGGGAAACAGCAAGGCCTAGAGGACTTTGGTTTTTGTCTCGGCTGCCACTCACTAGCGATTTGACCTTTGGCAGATCATTTAACCTGCCCAACGTTCAGTTTTCTCATGGGTAAAATAAAAGTTTGCACTAGATGTGCTCTGAAGTCACTCCAAGCTAGAAAATGTCATGAGTTTATGAACACAATCGACAGTAGGCTCCTGCGATTTTAGCACAGTCCTGGTCTGGCTTTATGGATGGAAAATTCCTTAGAAATTTTTGGAAATTTCCTTTGGAAATAAGCTAACATTGCACTCGATGAAAATATTTTGAAAATAATTATTTTTTGGTCAACCTCATAATCATTAACAGCTAAGGCATGGAAGGCAATTGGTAGAAGTAGAGAGCAATAAAAGCAATCAAGAGGAATTGCAAGGAGATATCAGCTAAGTGAGGGGCTTAAGTCACTAAGTCAATGAAAAAGAAAACGCAGATTCTACTGACTGAACATCAGTCACTCATCAGGAAACTGTCACTGAGCACCTCTCTACATGCTGGGCACAGTTCTTGGTCCCAAGGACACAGCTATAAATACACCAGATAAAGCTCCAGTCCTCACATTTACACTGTAGTCAGGGGAGAAGGAAGAGACACAGGTAAAGAAGTAAATGAGACAATTTTAGATAGTCATAAACATGAAGTTATAAACAAGGAGTAAACTGAGTGAAAGAGAAGAGTGGCATCGTGTTGGTTGGCTACTAGAGAAAGGAGAGGCCTCTCTGAGAAAGTGACATGAAAGTTGAGCCAGTAGTGATGACAGGAGCCCACCCCCGTGACCTTCTCAGTGGAGAACCTTCCAGAGAGAAGGTACGCGGGTGCTGGAGAACACGCGAGCAGAGAGATGGTAACAAGCAGAGTCAGAAAGAACAAAGGCACCAGTGTGGTAAGGCCCCAGTCAATAAAGGCCCCATGCAAAGGCCTGAGGGCAGTTGTAAGTGCAACCCAATTTTCCTGAGGTCTGGGAAGAAGTTGGAATTTTATCCTATTTCAGCCTAATAGGGACATTTTGAGCAGACCTTAATGTTTTCCAGAAAGGTAGTGATAGTGTCCAATTTACCTTTAAAAACACTTGTTTAGCTGCTGAACCCAAGAGGAGACCCTCAGGTTCCTGAGTGGGAATAACTAATATTCATGGGATACATAGTGAAGTTTTCGGAGACCTGGGTAAACTAATGGGTTCAGCCGCTCATGATTCCAACGAATAAAGTCTGAGGGTTCAGTAAAGTAGGAACTATTTGCCAGATGAGGGCAAAAATTCAGAAAGAACATATTTAGTCGTACAAGCATGTTTGCAAATGGAGGAACTGCCTGTGTTCCTGGACGTTTGGCAGTAGATTGTGCTTTATTCAGAGACATAATGGGACCAGACTTGAACTTGTTTCATTTTTCTAATGTAGCAAGATCAGTTCATTTCAGGGGCTCCAGTGAGGTGGCAGGCTGCAAGCTTCCAACCAGAATGGTTTGGACAAACAGTTCAATGTAATGAAAACACATGAATCCATGTTGACTCTGTTTCTACCCCAAGGTAGACAGAGCAAGCGAAGATACTTAATGAGTCAAAAACGATTCCTGTTTGGCTGGGAAGTTGGAAAAAGGGATGAAGTCAAGATTTGCAACATACTTTCCCTGGTGTTTAAGCACACAATTCAAATTTTACAGCAGTATAATTGTTTGTTTGCAGCTCTGTTTTTTCATTTTTCATTGAAAAAAGAGGTCACTCATTGTAGCCCTTAGCTGATGCCACCACTGATTCGTTTACAGAAATCCAAACTGTAGCAATAGTTCGTTATTGCTGGGCATTTTCTGTAATTCCAAATCTACTAGGTCACTGAGAGAAGATGTCACAAACTCACTTCTGTTCAGTTAAACTATCGATACTTACTGAATGTGTATAACGTGGGATGGGACGAGGCATTGCAGAAGACAAACAAGATTACAGGGGCTTACAAGCTACGGGGGAAAACAAGGCACATATGGGAAATTAAGTGACAATGAAAGTTAATGTGACATTAAAGGCCAAAATTAGTTACAGAGACAATACTCCTTATCGAAGTTTCGAGAAGGGAAAGACAGTAAGTTGAGTTTCTCATCAACCACTTCCAAGCAGTCAGTGTCAGACAATCCATTTATTTTACATGTGAGATACATTATTTTCGTCATTAAATTTTCAGAATGTTCCTTTTGATTTTTTTGTGAAGAAAGAGTTGTAGGGAAACAACCAAATTATATCATTAGGTGATAAAGGAAACATAAACAATAGCTGTTTGGACGTAATAGATAATGGCAAGATGTTGCCAGCTTACAATTAATTGTGTACTAAGCAGCAATCCTTCCTGCCTGGTGATGATTTACTACCTAGCTATTAACCATCTAATTGTTAAAATTGATTAACTACAACCTTGTTAGCATTTTAAATTAGCTCCACTGCCCTTCACCTTTTATAAACTATGTAACTATTCAAAATATATTAGAACTTTGATTAGATTTACAACAAGCATCCCGTTTTATATTATTTTCAAGGTAGATGAAGATTCCTTGGATGGGGTGATTTCTCTCACATTGTACAGAGATGCGGAGATAAACAATAAACAGATGAGAACAACCAAATTGGCATAATGGGCCTTTTGACCAAACTCATTAGAAGAGTTATTCATTTGATAAAATCCTTGTTTTTTTATTAGGTAGGAAAAATATATAAATATATGTATGTAAAATATGAAATGTATATATGTATACATACATGTAAAACCTACCTACCAAATACACAAACACACACATGTAATAGAAAGACAGATATACAGACACATATATATGTATGGGTCATATGCTTGTAATTGCACATCTACACTAGTAATGTTTAACACAATTTCCTTTGAGAGTCTAACACAATAGCATAAACATGCATTTCTTGACGTTTCTGCTTCTTCTTGGCACAAATGGTTTACTTAGCACCGACTATTGTAAAAACCTGCCATTTGGCCTCTGTACATCCTCTTGCTCTCTGGTGAATGATACTTCCTCTCAGCCTTCAACGTTAGCTTTCAAAAATTAGAATCTGCTGATACCAATCTCCTGTTTAAAACTCATTGTTACAACGCCTCTATTTCACTTAAAAATACTTTGTCTCAGCAGTATGATAGAAATGTATGTGTCAGTTGTTGCGCTCTGTCCTCTAGAGGTGGTGAGTGGACATCTGGAGAGTCTTCGTGGAGAAGGTGTTTGGTGCGCTGAAGAGTTAACTGTCAACTGAAAGACGAACCCGCAGCTCACTTCCAGGAGGTGAGCACTGAAAGCGCTTCACTGGTCCTTCTCTCTGTTCAGCACCAGAGGGTTTGTGGACTGAATGACTGAAATGATTTTTCATTGGCAAAATGAGAAGTATTCAAGCTACATGGTAAGGCTAATAATATTGAATGGGCACCTCTGCCCTTCCGGAACAGGGCTTAAGGAATCAAAGCCAGCAGTCTATATCGAATACATTTCCATTAAGAACAATGACCTAGCCAGAAAGAAGCCTCTTCCTCAGCTGCTGACAGAGGACTGTGCTGCCTGAGTCTAACTGGATAGGCAACCATGCCCTCCTGCTGAGACAGCATCACCTCCGCACCTGAGCCCTTAAGATCCTGTTAGAGAATCTAAAAGGACAGAAAACTGAGGATTGCATTAAATCACATAACCAATCACATGACTGTTTTTTGTTCGTGTTGTTTAACAAGTGTTCTAATGGGTAGCAGAATTAGGACTGAGACTTGGATTTTTGGTTTATAAACCCTCAGTAGTGGTAAGACCTGCGTGTAATTGTTGGAAGATACAGAAGTCTACCAAACAAAGAAACAAACCTAATACATGGGAATGAGGAAATTCACTTACATCAGTTTGCAAGTCACACGAAGGGCTGCCCATCAGGAATTTGATAAAGCTGAAATTGACTTTCAAGTCACAGGCTTTCCCAAATCTCTCCACTGCATCCCTCTGCAGTGAGCTAACCCACCTAGACAGACTAGAGCAGAGCATTTTTTTCCTCAGACCCACATCAAGTTGTTCCTTTACTGGGAAGGCCACATCCTGCACCTAAATCCTATTCATCTGTACAACCCAGTTTAGGTTTTATCTCCCCCAGAGAGCTCCTCTGTTTCTGCAGGTTGGGTTGACCACCGCCTCCATTTACTTCCAGAGCATTCTTGTGATACCATTTACCACAATGTGTTGATATTGTTTGTCTCTTCAGCCATTGACCCATCCTCTGAACTCCATGAGGAGCGTGAAAGTGAGTGCCTTGTCTTTTCCTGACATTTATAATATTCAGCAAAATGCTAGGTGACCCGAATAAAATCTCCTGTTAAGTACCTCAACAGACATTTAGGAAAAAAGCATTGTGCCCCTTGCCCCCACAAAATGTTGACAAGTGTTTTCTTAGTATGTTGACCTATACATGAACAGAGGTAATACAATAATTTTCAGATATTTCTAACTATACATCTATCTACACACACATATATATTTTTTTTCTACTATAACAATAACTGGATGGATCTTCTCTCTGTGACTTTGAACATATTTTTCCACAATGCCAACTGTTCTGGGAGACATGACACTATGTGTCCAAGCTCTGTATGGAGTCAGCATGGTAGAAAAGCCAGCAGGTGACTGGGAAACATCCACGTAAGTTATAACCAGGCCATCCAGATTATTCAGTTGCAGTGTGTAACAGATCAGTGCTAGTCAAAATTTTCTTCTGTGACAAACACAGAAATGGTCTCACCATCTGTTAGCTTATGGACACAGTTTACAAATGACCTCATCCTGTATCCTTCCTGTGGTAAGTGGCCTGGATCTAAAGCAGCCCTTTCTTCAGTGGTAGTAAATTATTGACTTTGATTTTGCTTTAAGGACGATAAAATCAGCCCCATTAGTCTGCACATTTATATTCTAGATACACCACCTATGTTTCAGTGAGTCAGTTGTTTCCAGGAAATTACCAAAATGAGTGAACATCATCCGTCCTTTTATCCTTTCCAATGTGAAGGACATTGTAGAAGTAATAGTTTATTGGACGGCTGCCCTATGATGGGTATTTCTCATATATGTTCTATTGATCACCTGAAAACTACTGATGGGGCTTTATAGGTGCTGATGTTTTCCACATAAGTCCTCCTTCTTATAATAACTAGATTTACAAAATAACTCCAAATCCATGTGTTTATAATTTCAACAACAAAAAGTGAAAGCAAAACGCAATCTCTTCCTTACCCCTCTAATCACCCCATAAAAAGAAACAAAAACAAAAGCAAAATTGTAACCTATATCTGGTTATGTTCAGTTGGTCTGTAAGTGGTTTATTAAGACACAGAAAGGGAAAGAAATACCATGTTTTGAATAGTTACCATGTAAAAAACTCCACGATACGCATTTCACCAGCGTAGAGTATTTTCATTTGGGCAATGGTGTTAGGACTAGGAATTTAATCCTAATTTTTCAGTGTGTAAACTAAAATCTGGGGTCATTCACAAGCCAGGATGTTTCTTATTACACTGCACTAGTTTTGGAAGTATTTGTCAAAGTTATAATTTTTAAGAATGGGTATAATCAACCTGTTGGCATTAATTGTTTGGCTGAACAAATGAATAGGCATTTCTTTGGGAAATTAAAAAATAGACTATCATGCAAAAATATTAGAGTTTAAAGTATTTTACCATTCAATCATCTAATCTCTCACTTAAAAAGAAAATTTACATAATTGCTTAGCAAACAGTCATACAACTGAAGATTGAATATTTAAAATATATGCAACGGGCCCCTGGGTGGCTCAGTTGGTTAAGCGACTGACTTCGACTCTGGTCATGATCTCACAGTTCATGGGTTTGAGCCCCGCGCCACGCTCATGCTGACAGCTCAGCACAGAATCCCTGCTTGGGATTCTGTGTCTCCCCCTCTCTCTGCCCCTCCCCTGCTCATATGTACTTGCTCTCTCGTTCTCTCTGTCGAAAATAAATACACATTAAAAACATTGTTTTAAATATGGAAGTAGCTCAAAACAGGGATGAAGACCAACAAATAAAGGAAGATAAAAGAAAAAATGTGCTTCTATGACTAACTGTACTTTTCTCCCATGTATTTCTTCCTTGTAGTTGAAAATTCTAGACTGTAAAATGTGTTTTACAGGCACAGCATTCATGTATTACCATCTAGATATTGTTTCCCTAAAGAGTTTCTAAAACTCTATTTCAAAAATGTTGATGAAAATGCTATTTCTTAAAGATGAGAACATGCTCATTTCTCTACGCCAATGGCAAATCGCACAGAGTGTCTTAAATGTTATAATAAAATACACATCTATTGGTGCATACCTATAAAAAGCAGTGGTTGACGCTCCCCAAATGCCCCTGAAGTGTAGATACTGGTTGTTGCGGGTTGAAAGGTGTATCCCCCGCAAAAAAAGATAGGTGGAAGTCCTAACATCAGTGCTTGTGATAGGATGGTATTTGGCAATAGGGTGTTTGCAGATGTAGTCAAGTAAAGATGGGGTCACACTGGCTGAGGGTGAACCCTTGTCCCATCGGAGGGATGTCCTTAGAATTAGAGAAAAGACAGACACACACGAAGGGGAAGACACCATGTGAAGACAGAAGCAGAGAGAGAGACTGGAGATGGCCTGACACAGAATAAGGAATGCCAAGATTGCTGACAACCACCAGAAACTAAGAGAGGGAATAAATTCTTCCTCAGAACCTCCAGAAGAAACCAATCTTGCCGACACCTGGGTTTCAGCTTTCTAACCTCCAGGACTGTGACAGAATAAATGTCTGCTCTTTTAAGCCACCCAATCTGTGGTACTTTGTTACAGCAGCTGTAGGAAACTCATACACCTGTGATATACATGTCTATATTCCACAGCAGGATTTCCAGATGCTTCTATGGTCAGACGCTCCACCAGGCTCAGAACTGCAATCTCACCAAGTGATTAAAACAGAACAGGACAAAACAAAGCAAAACTGGCCTTTCCCAAGGATCTGACAGTCAGTATTCGCAGTGGATTAGAGATTTCTGTTAATAAATATATGCATGTAGCAATCTCTTACATACTTAAGTGAAACACAAGAGAATGCTCTACTAAGCATTACACTAGATAGTGAAAAAAATTCGATGCAACATTAACAGGGCCCTAACTCCTCAATAGTAACCCATCTAACACACATATATATTACCTCATTTGATCACCAAAATCACCCTCAGCCATTGGCATGAAAGATGACTTCAAAAATCGTTATAGACTCATTGAGTAAGCAAATTGATGATAAATAACAAGAACTGTGGGATTGGAGTCACTTCCAGGTGATGAGTCAGTAAAATTTTAATTCAATATAGTGAATATATTTTTTAGCATAAGCATACCCCAAATATTGCATAGGACATATTTATACTAAAGTGTGTTGTTTATCTGAAATTTCAATTTCACTGAACTTCCTGTATTTTATCTCACAACTTTACTCTTTTAAGTCCTGAGTTTGGGGTGCCTGGGTGGCTTAGTTGGTTAAGCCTCTGACTTCAGTTCAGGTCATGATCTCATGGTTCGTGAGTTTGAGCCCCGTGTTGGGCTCTGTGCTGACAGCTCAGAGCCTGGAGCTGCTTCTGATTCTGTGTCTCCCTCTCTCTCTGCCTTTTCTACACTCACATGCTCTCTCTCTCAAAAATAAATAAACATTAAAAATTAAAAAAAATATGAGTCAGTATAAGAAAATGCATCAGCCTGTAGAGAATTCTGAAATCTTAAAAAAGAAAGAAAAAAAAACTGGTACAGCCGCTCTGGAAAACAGTGTGGAGGTTCCTCAAAAAACTATCGATAGAACTCCCCTACGACCCAGCAATAGCATTGCTGGGGATTTACCCAAGAGAGAAAGAAATGCTGATGCATAGGAGCACATGTACCCCAATGTTCATAGCAGCAATATCAACAATAGCCAAAACATGGAAGGAGCCCAAATGTC